>JANHFZ010003563.1:0-24644 GCA_027560215.1 Halcyon smyrnensis | reverse complement strand
GTCAAGAGAGGTGATTCTCCCCTTTTACTCTGCTCTTGTGAGACCCCACCTCGAATACTGCGTCCAGTTCTGGTGTCCCCACCATAAGAGGACATAGATCTGTTGGAGTCCATTCAGAGGAGGGCCACAAAGATGATCCAGGGGTTGGAGCACCTTTGCTACGAGGACAGGCTGCGGGAGCTGGGATTGTTCAGTCTTCAAAAGAGAAGACTTTGAGGGGGCCTAATAGCTGCCTTCCAATACCTGAAAGGAACCTACAGGAAGGCTGGGGAGGGACTTTTTACAAGAGTGTGGTCTGATAGGACAAGGGGAAATGGGTTTAAGTTGAAGGAGAACAGATTTAGATTAGATCTTAGCAAGAAATTGTTCAGTACAAGGGTGGCAAGACATTGGAATTAATTGCCCAGAGATGTTGTGACTGCCCCCTCCCTGGAGGTGTTCAAGGCCAAGTTGGACAGAGCCTTGAGTAGTGTGATTTAGTTGAGAGGCGACCCTACCCATGGCAGGGAGGTTGGATTAGATGATCTCTAAGGTCCCTTCCAACCTAGGCCATTCTATGATTCTATGATTCTATGATATGACTCAGTCACAGAGCCAGTGCCGACACAATCCACAGCACAGTACACAGTGGGGATTCATGAACCAGAGAAATCTCAGGGAACCAAGAGACCCACCAGGAGCCCACACCTCAGTAATGGAAGCTGATGTGACCTGGGTGGTGTTGAGAGCAACTGCCGTCAAAGTCCTCCCACACATATAAGAGAATCCCCTGTGGAGCATGAGCAAGGAGAAGCACCATGACCATGGTAGGAAAATAGGGCATTCTGTATCAGTAAGGTCATGGTAGAGCAGTTTGTGTGGAGATGCACACAGAAAAAGGCACTGAAGCTCTTCCAGCTTGACCAGGGAACAATGGTATCCACCTGACAGAAAGCCATGGCCTCTCTAATCTCAACACCTGCTACAGCTGATGCAGCTTCCCAGACAGAGTTCCAGTGGGAACACACAGCCACCAGGTGTCAGGCTGCAGACTGTGCCCAGCTCTCACACTGGTGCAGGGCAGCAGCAGTGAGCACACCTGTGGGAGGTGCTCCTGGGCAGAGGAATTAGTGGCAGAGCTCCTAGAGGAGGTAAGTACATTGAGGAGTGTCAAGGAATGTGAGAGATTGACTACTGGAATTGGACCCTACCATCCCTGGGACAGGCCCAAAAGGCAGACAGGATGCATAACATGGACGATTCCCTGTCCTCTCTCTGCTCAGCAGAACACAGTGACTTAAGAGATAGGGAGAAATGGTGACAGGTTCCTGCCCAGTGCAGCAGACATATTGCCTCTGATGACTAAACTAAACATGAGCCAACAGTGTGAGAGTGCAGACCAGAAACCCAACCATATTCTGGGCTGCATCAAATGAAGTGGGGCCAGCAAGTCAAGGGAGGTGATTTTCCCCCTCTACTCTGCTTTCATGAGACCCCACCTGGAGTACTGTGTCCAGCTCTGGAGCCCCCAACAAAAGAAGGACATGGGGCTGTTGGAGTAGGTCTGGAGGAGGACCACAAAAATGATCAGAGGTCTGGAGCACCTCTTCCATGAAGACATGTTGAGGGAGTTGGGGTTGTTCAGCCTGGTGAAGAGAAGGCTCTGGGGAGAATTTATTGTGGCCTCCAGTATCTGAAGGTGGCCTTCAAGAAAGCAGACAGGGACTTTTTTACAAGGGTTTACAGTGATAGGATGAACGGTAATGGCTTCGCTCTGGGAGAGGGTAGCTTAGGGCAGTAAGTTCTCCCGTCAGCCTCCTTTTCTCAAAACTAAACAATCCCAATTCCCTCAGCCTTTCCTCGCAGGACTTGTTCTCCAGACCCTTTACCAGCTTGGTTACCCTTGTCTGAACTCACTCCAGCAACTAAATGCCTTTCTTTATTCTGGTGAAGGTCCCAGAACTGAATACAGTACTCAAGGTGTGGCCTCACCAGTGCTGAGCACAGGGGCACAATCACTTCCCTTCTCCTGCTGGCCACGCTATCTCTGATACAAACGAGGATGCTATTGGCCTTCTTGGCCACCTGGGCACACTGCTGGCTCATATTCAGACAGGTGTCAACCAACACCCCCAGATCCTTTTCCACCAGGCAGCTTTCCAGCCCCTCTTCTCCAACCCTGCAGTGTTGCCTGGGGTTGTTGTGACCTAAATGCAGGACCTGGCACTTGGCTTGTTAAACCTCGTACAACTGGCCTCAGCCCATCTATCCAGCCTGTCCAGATCCTTCTGCAGAGCCTTCCTACCCTGAAGCAGATCAACACTCTCATACAATTTGATATTGTCTGCAAACTTGCTGAGGGTGCACTCAATCCCCTCATCCAGATCATTGATAAAAATATGGAACAAGACTGGCCCCAAAACTGAGCCCTGGGGTACACCACTGGTGACCAACCACCAACTGGATCTAACTCCATTCACCACAACTCTCTGGGCTCAGATGACCAGACAGATTTTAACCCAGTGAAGAGTTCACTTAGTTTTGCCATGAGCCACCAGCTTGTCTAGGAGAATTCTGTGGGAGATGGTGTCAAAGGCTTTACTAAAGCCGAGGCAGACAACATCCACAGCCTTTCCCCTCTTCCACTAGGTGGGTCACCTGGTCATAGAATTAGATCAGGTTGGTCAAGCAGGACCTGCCTTTCTTGAACCTATGCTGGCTGGGCCTGATCCCCTGGCTGTCCTGCACTTGCCATGTGAGATCACTCAAGATGAATCTCTCCATGAGTTTTCTGAGTATTGAGGTCAGGCTGACAGCCCTGTAGTTCCCTGGATCCTCCTTCTGGTCTTTCTTGTAGATGAATGTCATGGTAACAAGCCTCCAGTCATCTGGGACCTCCCCTGCTGACCAAGACTGTTGATCAGTGATAGAGAGAGGCTTGATGATCTCCTCTGCCAGCTCCCTCAATATTCTCATGTGGACCTTGTCTAGCCCCATGGACTTGTGAATGTCCAGGTGCTGCAGGTCATGAATTGCTTCCACCTGGATTATGGGGGGGTGTTGTTCTGCTCTCCCTCCTTATCTTCCAGCTCAGGAGGCTGAATACCCTGGGGATAGCTGGTGTGACTAATAAAGACAGAGGCAAAGGTTGCATTAAGTATCTCAGCCTTTTCCACATACTTGGTTGTAATCTTCCCACCTGCATGCAATAAAGGACAGAGATCTTCCCTGGCTCTCTTTTTATTGGTAATGTATTTGTAAAACCTTTTTTATTGTCCCTTATGACAGTGACTGGACTGAGCTCCAGCTGAGCTTTTGCCTTTCTAATTGTTTCTTTACATGACCCAACGAGATCCCTGCACTCATCCTGAGGTGCTTGCCCCTTCTTCCAAAGGAGGTAAACTCTTCTTTTTCTCCTGAGCCCCAGAAAAATCTCCCTGCTCAGCCAGGCCAGTCTCTTCCCTGCCATTTCATCTTATGACACATGGGGACAGATGCTCCTGAGCTTCTAAGATTTCCTTCTTGAATATTGTCTAGCTTTCCTGGACACCTCTGCCCTTCAGGACCATTCCCAAGGCACTCTCTCAACCAATGTCCTGAACAGGTCAAAGTCTGCTCTCCAGAAGTCCATGGTGGAGGTTTTGCTGACTCCCCTCGCCTTACTTTGTTAAAGATTGAGAACGTAATCATTTTATGGTAGCTAAGCGCAAGACAGCCTTTGACCACATTTCCCACCAGTCCTTCCCTGTTTGTGAACAGCAGATCTAGTGAGGCACCTCCCCTGATAGGCTCACTTACCAGCTGTGTCAGGAAGTTCTCTTCCATGCACCCAAAGAACCTCCTAGCCTGTCTCCTCTCTGCTATGTTATATTTCCAGCAGAATACTGGTATGCTGAAGTCCCCCACCAGAACAAGGGGTAGCAATTGTGAGATCTCTGCCAGTCGCTTGTAGAATGCTTCATCTGCCTCCTCATCCTGGTTGGGTGGTCCATAGCAGACACTCAACAGGATATCTACCTTATTTACCTTCACCTTCCTCCTTACCAATAAACACTTGACCTAATCATCACTATCATCAAGCTCTATACAGTCAAAACATTCCCTAACATATAGAGTCATCCCACCACCTCTCCTTCCCTGACTATCTCTTCTGAAGAGCTTATAGCCACACATTACAGCACTCCAGTTATGAGAGTCATCCCACCATGTTACTGTGATGGCAACTATGTCATAGCTGTCCTGCTGTACAATGGTTTCCAGCTCCTCCTGTTTGTTGCCCCTACTGTGTGCATTGGTGTAGATACACTTGAGCTGGGCTATTGGCTTCATCCCTAACACTGCCATGCTGCACCCAGACTCATCTCCAGTGGGCCCGATTTTATCCCTTCCTCCCTTTGCACCCAGTTTCAAGCCCTCTTGATGAGCCCCACCAGCTCCTGGCCAAGAATCTTTTTCCCCCTTGTGGTGAGTCACACTCCATCTGTTGCCAGCAGGCCCAGTGCCATGCAAACATCCCCAGGATCTTAATGATCTTAAAGGTCTTTTCAACCTAAATGATCCCATGATTCTTTATATGACTCAAATATTAACGTATATGTAATTGAAAGAAATATACACTTAAGGCTATTTTAACACTAACAAGTATGCCATTCAAAGGGAGCAGACCTGTGAGGAGATACCTTCATTTTAAGGACCTGGCATTCATGATATACTCATGTTGGCAGACTTATTTTAGCCTAGCTCTCATGTCATTTCAAACACCAATGAGCAGGTGGAAAATATTAAACGTATTAAATGACATTAAGAGCTGGGCTGCCTCCTCCAGCAGCTCTGGCCCAGGACTCCTTGTGCCTGGTCACTGGAGCCTGACCTAGTACGCTGAGGACTGGGATTTTTGCTCAGGCTGAGGGACACAGCAGCTTCTTTACAGTTGGCAGGTTCAGCTAGTAGTGAAGCTGAGCATGTGTCTTAGAGACACATGGACACATAGGCCATGTGTGACACGTCTGGTGACAAGGTCTGCCACAGTCAAGGCACTACCATCAACAGCACCCATATATAGAACTCCTAAAACCTAAGTGCAGCCAGCTGTATTTGCAGCATATAAACTTCAGATTTGGGCAAGATATAGACACCCCTGAAACAGCCAGCTGTGACCCATGTCCCTGCTACAGCTGTAGCCTCACTCACCCTCATCCCCCAGAGTAGATGGTTTTCAGGAAATACATTGCTTCTGCCACAGCGACTAGTGGCAAAGACCCCTACTTGCTGTACTGGCTGACACCCGAGGCCAGGGGCCTCTACATCATAGAATCATAGAATGGTAGAGGTTGGAAGGGATCTTGAGAGATCATCGAGTCCAACCTCTCTGCCAGAGCAGGATCACCTAGGACAAGCCACACAGGAACATATCCAGGTGCGTTTTGAAAGTCTCTAGAGAAGACTTCACAACCTCTCTGGGAAGCTTGTTCCAGTTCTATGTCACCCTCACAGTGAGGAAGTTTTTCCTTGTGTTGAAGTAGAACTTCCTGGGTTCCTGTTTGTGACCATTGTCCCTTGTCCTATCACAGGGCACCACTGAAAACAGACTGACCATTCTACTTAACAACCACCCTTCAGATATTTAGAAACATTAATAAGATCCCCTCTCAGTCTTCTCTTCTCCAGGATAAACAGCCCCAGGGCTCTCAGCCTTTCCTCATAAGAAAGATGTTCCAGTCCCTTAATCATTCTCATAGCTCTCCACTGGACTCTTTTTAGTATTTCCCTGTCTCAGACCAGAACTGAACACAGTACTCCAGATGTGGTCTCACTAGGTCAGAGTAGAGAGGGAGGAGAACCTCCCTGGACCTGCTGGCCACACTCTTCTTTATGCACCCCAGGATACCATTGGCCTTCTTGGCCACAAGGACACATTGCTGTTCCATGAATAACTTATTGTCCACCATGACTCCCAGGTCCTTCTCTGTGGAGCTGTTTCTTGTGCCGGTTGCAGACCAGGGTGAGGTTTAAATTGTATTCTTGGGAACAGAATTAAGACTTAAAATGGAGTCAAGTGCCAAGGAACTTTATCTGACCGATGATGAATTCGCAAAGTGGAAAGAGAGAGAAAAAAAAGAAAAGAAAGAAAGAAAAGGTCAGTCACGATAGCTACCACCACGGGTCTGCGACGTTCTGTCAGTCCGAGTCCAATGGAAAATGTTCCTTTTGCACATTGGTATTCCTTCCCCTGATGTTCCTTCCCACGATGTTGGTTCCTAGATGTTACTACATGCATGATGCCGCACCTCACATGCCATGCGCACAAACACACACACACACACGCAGAGACACCGATGCTCATTGTTCCTGCTCTTTTATAATACTGTCCTGTTGAATATTCATCCCCTTTTGGAGAAATATTTAGCATATTCCTGGAGCTGCTTTGCTTAACCCCACCTACCAGCTGGTGGTGGTATGCATGCCCAATACCATCTTTGGGGAGTCTGCAGGGGTCTCTGGACCCCTCGGCTTCCAAGCCCTGGGTCTGGGTGCATGCGCAGGTGGCAGTTCTTGGAATCAGCTCTGTACTTGAGCTTGTACAAAACAGGAACTTGAGCGGTGCAGTTCAGTCATAACTCAGTCTGCGGTTAAATGTTTACTGACACAGATACAGCAATGTTGAGACAAACAATCCTTGCTCTGACACCATCTCCAACACTGTCTCTGACAAGCAGGTCAATCCCTAACTTGTACTGATGCATGGTATACTCCTACCCAGGTGTAGGACTCTACACTTTTTGACCTTCATTAGGTTCTCCTTTGCCCAGATCTCCAGTGTGTACAGATCTCACTAAACAGCAGCACAGACTTCTGGCGTGTCAGCCACTCCCTCCAGTTTTGTATCATATCCCTGGTCTGTGTCCAGTAGTTAGTACTCAATCCACTCACACAAATCCCACCAGTAGCTGGTGTTTAGTCCTTGCAGCACTTACAGACATGGAATAGAGAGTGAGATTACACAGACACACAGTTGAGGAAATTAATTAGCAGATAAGTCAGATTGCAGTGATCAGTTGCAGGGCTCAGATAGCAGAATGTCTTATACGTGACCAACCCCTTTTATACCAGTTTCCATCTAATACTCTTAGTTACTCTCTGCTCTCTCTATCCCTGCACATCACACATGGGTTTATAGAGCACTGTTGATTTCCTCACTCCCTCAAACTGGGTGTCCAGGATCACCTCTGGCTTACAATTTCACTAGCTGCAATGTCCAAGTTGATCTTCCTGGAAGTGAAACTTGTAGTTTCTTGATAGTCTATCAATTACTGTGAGTGGTGAGATTTGTTTCTTGTCATAGTCTCCATGTTTGTTCTGTCAGTGCCTCTGCATAGCTTTTTTTTCTGTTTGCTTGCTTTTTTTTTTTGGTGTGTGTGTGTGTATTTGCCCTTTCTTACAATCCCTATTGATCAGATAGACTTACTAAAATATAATGTGACTGACCAGGTTTGGTTCTCCTCACTGCCTCCTTTATCATTTGTTGGTCAGATTTATGATATTTTATATTCTTGTTTGTGGCTTCCTCCTTCACTGATTATCCTTTTTTTTTTTTTCAGTGAAAAAGTCCTTGATCAGATATCCCTGAAGAAGGAGCTTCTCTCCTTTCAGATACCCTTTCAGAAGATACGTTCTAGTTTAATTTAATTTGAAAGGAGTCCAAACGATGAATTCTAAGGGGGGATACACAATGTGAACCAAAGCCTTGTAAGTGGAGGTAGTCAGGAGAATATTTTCAATAGAAGTGTCCAGACTGGAAAGAAACCTGAATAACCTTTTTTGACAATACAGATGACCTGGCCTTGAGCATGAGGTCCCTTCCATTCTGAATTTTCCTGGGATCTGTACAGAAAAACTAGTATGATCAGGAGTGGTTTATTAATATGTTTAATTAACAGCTTAATGACACCATAAATTAAGGCAGCACTGTGTTTTGCTCTGGTTTGTATGTATTAAGGGTAACGCTACTGCATGTTGGAGTTCAGAGTTCTGAAACAAAAGAACTAATGCAAATGCTGCCAGTACACAGAACCATCTTCCAAAGATAAATCTCACAACTTGCAAACATTAGCCACAGAAGAGCTAGTTACCAGTGTTAGACAGCACCTTAGATCAGCAGGTGGGCAAGTCCATTACTGTGATCAAAATATTATATTAAATGTGTCCATATAAATACACATGTATATGTGAATATAGATAGAAGATTGATAAATAATAATAATTGACTTTTCAAACAAAGGGTATTGATGTATTAGTGCACAGAGTATTAAAAGTTAGAAACATTCAAACAGGATACAAAATAAATTGGGTGGTTATTTTTTAATGAAAATGTTCTATCTGTTATTTATGGTCAGACAACAATAAGGCTTTGTCTGTGTGAACTCTTGCAGAAAAGACTTAATACTTAGCCAAGCTGTGTACTAGTTCTCTCAGAGAGTAAAGTTATTTTAGTTTTGTCACAGGAGTGAAATGAAACAAATTAGGGAGATGATATCTCCTGTGTCTTTGCCTACATAGTTCAATACTAGGTAATTCATTCTAAGTATGTCATAGTACTGAAAAAGTAAATATAACTGATTTTCTTCTGTCTTGTAAAACCTGGAAGACATATGTTCTGTTTTCCTGAATTTCTTCAACATAGTAATGAATAAAATATCATGTGTCTTCTGCTAGGTTAGACCTGAGCCACATTGTCAGGTAATACTATATGTATATATATATATTTCTCTATGTGTTTGTACTTAGGTGAATGTGTTTATTTTTCCATGACTATATTTAGTTTCATCCTAAGAAAGATCTTTCAGGATATTACTGGAAGATACATTCTTTGTACTAATTTTTTCTAATGGGATCGAAAATCTTACAAGATCACCCCAGTCAAGTAAACAGTCTTTGAGTAAGTATTGAAAGTCTAGTGCTGGTATCAGACATATTGAATCAAACATTGGAATTATATTGAATAGTAACTATTATGGACAATTTTTAAGGTTTTGTCTCAATTGACTTGAAGTGTATTAATTTCTTGTGACAATTGTATGTGTTGGGCCTGAAGGACAATAGTATTGGCATATTAATTAGCTGTATAGGATAAAGAAGTAGATTACTTATGAGAATAAAGGAACTCATTGAGCATAAAAACCTGTCAATCAATCACTGTGAAAGTTGTGATGCTGAGGAGAACCTCTGAGAGGGGCAGAATTTGAATTCCAGCAATAGCAACAAAAGCCAGATACTGGGATCCAAATTAATTTGAACAGGTCAGGCAGAAACTGGATATTCTCTACCCAATCCCATAACTCACAGTGTCCAGAGTAGAGAGAGAGAGAATCAAGAGACATCCTAGGGACTCCACAGGCCCTGGTATCCTGCATGGAATAAATTACTATGCCCATCCACCCAATTTTCTTGCTGAACCATGTCATTGCTCTTGCAGGAAGTCAAGCAATTCATAAAACTGCATACTTCTGTGCTTTAAGGGATTTGGTATCTATTTACCCTCTGCACACTCATTTGGTCTTAAACATTGACGCTGCTTTGAACAGATATAATAATTTCCTTATTTTCATGTCTAATTTATATTTAAAAAACCCCAAACCTGATAATACCATTTACCAAAAGTTACCAGTTAATATTATCTTGGATTTCCTCTTAATTTTCATTGTGAAATGTGAGAAATCTTCCGGATGTTCTAAGACATTTGGACCATTGTCTCTGAAAGCAAAATAATACATTTAAGAAATGGCAGAGTTGTTGTGGAAGTAAAAATAAGAGAAACTGAAGATTTCCAAGAAAAGAAAAAAGTAAAATTCCATGCAATGCTTTAATATAAAGCACAGTTTAGTGGAGACATGGGCTATTGTTCTTGAACCTTTCTTCACTCACTAGCATGGAGACCAAGACATTTATTTACTCACTTTAGCTTTGATTATTGCTCTTTTTCTAAATTATGGAAACCTATTTTACAACATTTTAAAAAAAGGCTGAAGGAAATTAGTTTGAAGAAAAGAAGATGAAGTTTGCATGCATACTTTAAGGTAGTAAATTGCTCTAATTTATTGTGGTGTCTCAATATCAGAGAAATGGTCCAAGGCTATGTAAAATAAATTTACATTCAAAATTTAAAGTATCTAAAGGATCCTAAAGAAGATAAGGACTGCTCAATTTTGGGGACCATTTCTGCTATGGGTACCTTAAGTCTATAAGGAAACAACACCTCTTCTTTCCTGCTTATGAAATTTTAACTAACACTCTAGTCATCTGAGTTATCTCACCAATTTGCTTTCATTCTGTTTACATCAGAACACCTCTATGGGTTCATCCACTATTTTCTGCCTTCTTTATTCCATGTTATGAATGACCTGTAGTGGTGACAGCATTGTTAATATTATGATAGATAATGTTGGGCTGACAGAATTATTAATATTCTAATAGATAAAACACCAGCATATTTTTTTTGTTTGTTTTTTGTTGGGAAGAATAGCTTTTAGAATACTTGAGTAACATCTTGGAATTAATCTTTTTTGGAAACAGTGTCTTCACTATAATATCAGGTTTTGTTGGATGCCAACTCACTATTACCTTCAGGAGGAATTACCTGATTGAATAGATTCTTTAATCCTGGATGACTAAGCTATGAATCTCAGGTTTGGTGAAGTCTGCTAAAAATGAGTGAAAATGTGGCTCTTCCTCTTCCACCAGCAGGGTATGTATATAGCTTACTGTTCAAAAAGGAAATCTACTCTCAGACTCAAAAGTGATATTGTAGGAGTAGCCTAACTCCAAAGAAAACAACTTCATCCTTTTGGGGTGGACAACCTTTCTGTTATTGCTGTTCATTCTTGGAAATATCCTCTTAATATATATGAATTAACACTTTTGCCTCTCTCTCCAGTCTTCCAAACTTTTATTATTTAGAAGTTTAATGTGTTCACAGAACAAAAGATGGGTAAGATAGGCAAATGTGGACTACAGTCTTCACAAACCCAGCTGAGATCCTGGATTGTTATCCATAGCCAAAATGCTTACTTGTACATGTCTGAAACAACTGAACTCTGAGTAATTTCTCACAGGAAACATGTCCCACATGATGCTCGGCTTATGCATTCGTGTTCTGTAAGTAACATTTTCTTCCTTCCCTTTCAGAGACTCCTGAAGACCACTGATTTGTAAAAAACTTTGCTTAGCTGAACATCTCTCCTTCCTTAGAGCACAATAAAAGACAAACAATGGCTTCAGCAATGCTAACAGAAAGTAACTAATTTGAACTTATTTCTAGTTTCAACATAGATAAGAGAATCAAACTTGCAAAACTACCAGAAGGATGTGCAAATAACAAGGCGTAAAGATCTCTGGCTGCAGACAAAAAGAAAAATGTAGCATAATATAGAAAATTTTTAAGAATTTTTCTTCATATGTTACAGGAAGATTTTACTTATTAAAAAAACCCAACTATACAGACAGCTATAGAGACACATCAATAATTTTGATTCATTTTTTATTAATAATGTATTTCAGGATAAACCCCAAAATTTCAGTGCCAAAAACACATCTGTCATTTTAGTACTACGTACAGGAAAACCAGTGAAATACAAGAAACTCCAGGAGGCTAGCAGATCAATGATGTGCATAGTAATTATGCTGAAGTGTTTCTCAAAACACTCAAATCAGCTTTGTATTCATGCTAAGCAGAGAAACTGAACCAGGTAAACAAATCAGCCAATTCACAGTATCCTTGATCAGACAGAACTCTTTGAAGATTAAAAAGTGACTACTGTACTATTTTCTTAATAATAATTTATTAAAAACTTACATTGGCTTGCTTCTCTGTGTGTCTCCTAGAATAAATACCACAATCAAAAGTGGTATGATGAATTCACAGATTTTTGATCCTATACAGAATGTTCCACCTTCCCATTAGGATGTCAGAAATAAATCAGAAGGGAAGATTACAGTAGAGACCTAGTAGCATGGAAGAAAAAGAAACTGCTCCACACAGTGAGTTTAGTGGTCAGTATTTCCTAATAAGTGAAGAAAGACTAAGATTATATGAGAAAACAGCAAATTCTATTAGACTGGTTTTTTCTGCTCCTCTTTCCTATGGTTTCTGCTTTTCTTCCTCATGACAATTCATCCAGGATAACTTCAAATCAATTTTCAAATGAAAGCCCTCTCACACTTCTCTTTTGTGGACTTTTTTCTTCTATTGATGTTTTCAGATGAAGCCTCCAAAATTCCTCCAAGATATTTGTTCATTCTATAAATTCCCCCTTAAAAAAAAACAAACACAAAAACAACCCCCAAATTAAGATCTCTATTATTTACCATCTACTAATGAGTAATAACTGTACCATAACTGGAGATGGTGCATATGTATGCTCTCTAGCATGTTAGCACAATGCTGAGCAGGTGATTGTGGTGCATTTAAGATTATTTTGCTTGAATTTAGTGAGTAAGTATAAATCAAACCAAATAGAAAGGAAAATACATGTTTAAATAACCTGCTAAGGCCCTGATTGATAAGAACAACTAGTGGAAGTTCAGAATTTTTTCCGCAATTTCTAAATTCTAAGAGCATTTCCATTATGTATGTGAGTTTTCCTCATCTCTTCCCATCCCCCCACTCCTCCTCCTCCCCCAAATTTAAAATTAAAATTAAAATTAAAAAAAAAAAAAAAATTATATCATATTTTTGTAAAAAAAAAAAAAAAATCCAAGATGTTTCCCACAATGGAAAACACCTCCCTGTCCTTCCCCACCAGACTCCTCTTGTTGAATGATAGCTTCTTATAAGCACTCATCAGTCTAATGATTCTAGACCCAGTCAGGATAATAGAATTCATGCAGGACAGTTAACCATGTTTCACTAATCCTTCAAGTTTGTCAGGTTTTGTTCTTTGGGGGAAAAAAAAAAAAATCAGAAAATGGGGCTGCCCCAGAACTTGTCTGCCAAGACAAAGATCCTCATCTACACATCAGATGGAACTTCAGTAGCTGTTTATTGCAATGGATATTTCACAGGCTTGTAGAATAGTAGAATCATAGAATGGGTTGAGTTGGAACAGACCTTAAAGATCATTTAGTTCCAATCCCCCTGCCGTTAACAGGGACACTTCCCACTAGATAGATTGCTCAAAGCCCCATCCTATCTGGCCTTGAACACTTTCAGGAATGAGACATCCATGACCTCTCTGGGCAAACTGCTCCATTACCTCACCACTCTGAGAGTAAAGAGTTTCTTCCCTGCATCTAATCTAAATCTACCCTCTTTCAGTTTAAAGCCATTACTCCTTGCCCTATCACTACATGCCCTTGAAAAAGTTGTGCTTATTTTACCCAAATAAAGTTTCATAGGAAAAAATATCAAGTAGATGATCTGTTTGAAAAAGCTGTCAGTGCAGGAAAAAATCACTACAAAGAGAGCAGAGCTGAAAAAATGTGGCAATGTTTTTGGAGAATTTGAAGAATTTGTTACATGGAATTAGATTTACTGAATTTTATGTCTAAGCAAGTTAATTCTGCCCATACTACCACATGGGAACAAAGTGCCTATAGATAACTAAGATTTGTATGCAAAACAGTAGTAATTTCAAAACCATTGCTCTTTAACAGTTTAGTTCATACTACCTGAAGTTGATCTCTGTTAGGAAGCTGGCTATTTTGAATAATCTTGGTTATCTTTTCAATTATCCTGAGTGAAAGAACCAGCAAAAAAACCCCAAACTGTATCCAGCTTCTCAGGGAAGTACAGATAATAAATGGAGTATTACGACCCTTTCTTCAAGTTGATTGTACCAAAAGAGTTTCATACCCACCTCAGTGTCGAAGATGTGCTATGCTCAATTAAAACAAATGTAATATCATGCAGCTATCTCAGGCTAATCTAGCAAAATATCTGTAGCTACTTAGGAATTCAGAAATGGAGTTCTGTCTTTCAAATAAAACTTTCCACTTCTCAAGACAATGAAAAGTACTCCTCAGTGGTGATCATGTTGGGATTTAGTTTATTTTTCATGACATTTCTAAATTTGCCACCTTTGATGATCTCAGTGTCTCAAGACCTGCATACTCTGTAGGTAGGCACATATTGAGGAATAACAGCTATTGACGAAAAGTTGAGAAGTTTAAATTACTGAGTTCATCTGTGGGACTCTAAACCATACAACTCCAGGGCTCATTACTTCCTCTGTTCACTGAATTGTATGGCACACTCACTTAAAGATTGAGACATCTAAACAATCTAAATTCTGTACAGAAATATTCAGGTTCTTCTTGATATTATAGATTTTTTGTAGGGTGTTTGTTTTGTATCACTGTGGTTTTGTTTGTGGTTTTTTTGCATAATATATTAAAAATGCATTTCATTTTTACTAGATATATCACACAAACCACCAAAATGCATACCCTGGCAGTATAACTTTATGCTAAATATAATCCAACATAGATTTTTAAATATCTTGGACTGTTTTAAGGCAATCAATCATACTCCAAATAAACTAACTATTTATATGATGCTATAGAAATCAGCCGTTTCAAATTATTTTGGCTAATTATGTAGAGGCATAGGTAGGAAATAAACAAATACAGCTCAGTAAAAATTTCTCTACCACAGAATCTAAAACCTAATTTTTGCCACAAGGCACTCTGATAACATTTTGATAAGCACATTTGCTAATGAAACTTTTATCAAAAGTCAATAGGTACTCATTAGAAAAACATAAATTTGAAGTAATTGCTTCTATTTAGCCTGTTTCTTCTTTCATCTACAACACTGTCCTTACTATTATTAAACCAAAAATATAATCTATTTTAAAAAGAAAAGAGGCTTATTTAAGGTTTACTGATAATTTGTGGCTAAAATGTCTTTTTTACATTTATTTTTTAATTCATTTTTTATATGGATGGCCATCTATGAATCAAGTTTCTAATATTCTACTAATATCCTTATGTACTTCTTTGTTCTCAGCAAGTCAATATGGTTATATTAACATTGTTTTAGTTACATTAATGTTGTTTTAGTTAAATATACCACTAATTCTACAGCTGTTTTGGAAACATTACCTCCAATCCCCAAATCATTTTTATTAACAAAGATATATTATGTGCAGTGTTTTGTCAGTAAGACAATGAAGAAAGAAATAAAAGACTAAAGAAACAGGAAAAAAACTCACAACTGTAAAAAACCTGCTTGTGAGGAGCAAAGGTTCTTTTCTTGGCATATGCTTTGTACTTCTTAAAATAGGTAGCCACTTAAATTGGGATTACTGTCTCTAGATTGCACAGAGGTCAAGGACTCAAGATGCAGGTGACAAAACTACAGAAAATGAAACTCTTTTTTTTCCTTTGTCCACCACGCTGTCACCCATCCAGATGAGCAAAAGAAAATGAAAGTGAAACACTTCTTTGCATTGAAATATTGTTCATATTTTCAAAGATCTCATAACCCAAAATCTAAACAGTTTCAGAATCTAGACAGTTTTTATATCTGTATGAAAAATTAGAAGAATGTTTGGTTTTGGAATGACAGCTGTTCTCAGAATATTCTGGAAAATATGTTTAAAAATTGACATTTCCAAACAACGAGACCTCGAAAATAATTAACAGAAAGTCAAACACTTTTGAGCATCACCCTTTGCATGAATAAAGGAAGAATTGTTACTTTCATAAGTCAGTAAATTATTTGTCTAATCTCCAAGAAGTTTTCTTCAAATGGTGGTCATAGAAAGGTGGTAAGTATCTCATCATTGCTGGAAATTTTTGTGTAAGATACTGATGAGATCATGTTTATGGCTGATTTAGGAAATCACGAAGTCAGATAATTTTCATGTGTAAGACCCAGTTTGTGTCTTGACGTACATGCATAGGTGTTGTTTCTCAATGGAACATTTTGCAAATTTAATTCTCAGACTGTTTACTGAATTAAAATATTACACCTTAACAAAGTCTCATTGTCATATTGATCAGAAATGTCCAACTTTCCACTCAGTTTACAAATATGTATCATCATACATTTTTAGTATCATGGTGTAACATTAACTTCTATTATAGGAAAATCCATGTGGTATATAATAAAAAATGTATTTTGGATTGTTTTATCTTTTACCATATTTTGTTTCTCTAGGCTTAGGAATTAGAAAAGCAACACTTTGAATGTATGTTGTACATCTCTGGAGACTAATATTAACTTGTGTCAAATAAACTGGATTTGCATAAAGCAAAAATATGAATGAAAGTCTTTCAAAACAATTTACATACACAGTTTCTTAATAAATACATTTCATGTTTCTGTAAGCATCTCAATCAGAAATAAAATTTATATATCACAACTGTGAAGCAGAAACTTGTTTATCTTAACCACTACAGATTCATGCCCTGTGCGTTCATTCTTGACAGTACACTTTTTTTAGCAAAAGTCAAATGATATTTCTTAGAGTATTGTACTTTTCAACAATAGCTAAATACAAGACTTAGTTGATTTTACTTTCTAATGCTACAGAACCATATAAAACATGGTGAAATTAATGACACTGACTAGCAAATGAAAGTAGTAGCATTTTCCACCTACTCTGCACTCACTGCTTACACATTTAAGCAATTTTAAAGCTACTGGGTTGTGAAAAATCTGCATTTTAGCTTTTATAATCAATATTTTTATCTGTAATAATCAGTTCTGAGAATATGGAAGGCATCTCATGTACCCAAAATGTGTGAATATCTAATGTGTAATAGGCAGTAGTGAAGCATCCATAATTAATGAAGAGGTCAAAACTGTATGAAATGAAAATTCTCTTCCATCTCTGGAATGAGAGTTAAAGCACAGAAAACATAGCAAAAATTTCAAGTCCAAGACATCATAATTAATTTATGATAGATATTGAAGAGATTACCAGTGAGTTCAGAATAAGAAATTTCAGTAGTTTAAGAAGAGTACTGCTTGCAGAGGTCTTAATGTTGGTGGGGCCTAGTTGCAGGTGGCTTTACTAATTTCAGTATTATGACACTTCACTGGTGTCTGGGAGAATTTAAGAAAATACATTTTCTGTCAATAATAAGATTTCATGTTTTGGTATTACAGTAACTGTTTTTTAACACATAGACATCTGTGTTTGCAACATGTGCATGTAGATAGTACTGATTAACCTGTGACTCTTGAGATTTATACTGACAACCAAGGAGTTGCCCTTTTACCCTGAAATCAACCTACTGGGAAGAAAGAAAAAAAAAAAAAAAGAAAAAGAAGGATATATTCCTTAAAGTGCAAAAAATGTACTGTATTTCATAGTACTGCAGGGGATAAAATAAAGCTTTAGATAACACATCAAATCTTTTAATTTTGCAGATGAGAAAGCCTTATAAACAATTTGATGAAAGGAAACCCACCTATGTGAATTTCACAAAGTAGACGCACCAAGAAAAAGTCCTTCTTCTGAACAATCTGGCTTTTGATTCTCTGTTGAACTTTGGCCTGAAAAATAAACTCTTTCAAATACAGATTGGTTTACCATGACCTTCATGTAACATATACATAGTACAAATTATTTTTTTCTCTGACTTTTAGCCTTGTGGCTTTAAAAATAAATAGATTTTGTTTTTTACATTTAAACCATTTTTGCTGTCCTCTCATTTTGAAGTCCACTCATTGTCTAAAAGCACCTGACAGTCTAAATAAAAGGATAAACAGACTCTTTCAGTGAAAAAGGCAAGCAGTAAAAATGGTTGTATAAATACATAAGGTCTGGCTTTGCATTTTTTCCAATGAATGCTTAATTTCAAATTATCAGTCCCTGAAGTAACTCTCAGAAAGTCCTAGCTATATTGATCAGTGCACTTCAGGCATCTTCCATCTGACTCGGTAACCTGTCTTTTCCACAATAACAACAGCTGCAACAATAAGACCCAGACAAGCCTGATTAAGACAATACCTTGTCCAGTTAGATATGGAGGTTGAAAAACTCCACTGCAAAGGAATTATTTAATACAGATCTTAAATTCAGAGTCACAGAATCATAGAATAGTTTGGGTGGGAAAGGATCTAGTTCCAATCCCTCTGCCATGGGTAGAGGTACAACTTCTCCAGAACAGGCTGTGCAAGGACCCATCCAACCTGGTCTTGTACATATTCAGTGATGGAGCATCTACAACTTTCCTGGGCAACCTGTTTCAGTGACTACTACCCTCGAAGCAAAGAACTTTTTCCTAATTTCTAACCTACCCTCTCCCAGTCTGAAGCCATTACCCTTCATCCTATCACTACAAGCCCTTGTAAAAAGTCCCTCCACAGATTTCCTGTATACCCCCTTCAGATACCAGAAGGCCACAGTAAGTCTGTCCAGAGCCTTCTCTTCTCCAGGCTGAACAACCCCACTGCCTCAGCCTGTCTTCATGGGAGAGGTATTCCAGCTCTCTGATCTTTTTTGTGGCTCTCTGCTGGACTCACTCCAACAGGTCCATGTCCTTCTTGTGTTGGGGGCTCCAGAGCTGGATGCAGTACTCCAGATGGTGGTCTCATGAAAGAGGAGTAGAGGTGAAGAATTACATCCCAGAACCTGCTTGTCACACTTCATTTGATGCATCCCAGTTCATGGTTGACTTTCTGGTCTGCACTCAGAAATTTTCGGTTTGTGTGCAGCATCATCAGTCGGTTTTCCCTTATCCACTTCCTAGCAAAATTTAACTACTGACCTACCAGTTTGGCATCAATATTGCCTTAAACTCTGTCTTTTTAAGGGAAAAAGATGACACTTCCTACTTGAAATGTTACAGGATTCAAATTGTGCAAGTGTCCAAATAGCAGAGTTTTCTAGCTAGTAAACCTGTGCAGATGTTTCCTGACAGCCTCAGAAAATGTATCCTTTTCAAATATATTTCTTTTCAACATTTATAGCAAGGCAGTCAACTTCCAGTCTCCATTATGTGCACAGACACTAGGTATGATACTCAGTACTTCTGATTGCACTTTCGAATTGCCAAGTACTCGTTGTCGGAGACAGTGGGAGAAAATGCGGCACTCAATGTGAGTGATCAGGCAAATCTCACTTTATTGTTGATACCAGAATACATTTATACTATCATTAATGAGGCTCATACATAGTGCAAAAACAAGCTTCACTATTGGCTAATAAGCTAAAAGTCAGATCGGCTCAGATCTCCATTCCTGTGGTCACACAGCTGGTGTGGGTCTGCATTTCTTCAACTGCAACATTGTTTTTATAACTCCTTGTCCCAAGGACATTCTGACCTTGCTATTTTCTCACACCACCTGCACTCTAAGCTGGTTTAAGCTCTTATCAACAAGTTTCTGCATGGGAACATGCCCTTTACTCTGCAGCCATTCCTCTACACTCATCAGTCTAGTTGTAAGTAATTTGTACACAACTGGCACAGAAAAGGGACAGCATAGTATTCAATCCCACACTGTTATTTACTCTATTGCTCTTTTTCTTATTCTGGGGTTTTTGTTTGATAAAAACATGGAAAGTCAAGTTCTAGATGCACCTTCTTCTAATATATACTGTCCCCATAAATCTACAAAATCTAATATAATTACCATTATTACTAAATATAAATGCTTTTTCCTCTTTTTTTTTTCTTCACAGAATCAAGAACAGTGCTTAAAATGAATTCATGATGTTTCATTTTTTATGTCAATGGATATGCATCTAGGGTAGTTCACTTCTGAACCGTCTAAATACCTCACTATGCCTTCCATTCATATGTAAATTTGCAACTTACATCAGTTTTGAGTCTAGGAGATTGAACTCTGAGACTACTGCACCATTGCAAAGGCAACCTCTGTTGTAGTCTATATGCCAGCATCTAAACCAGAAAAAAAAAAAAAATTATGTCTCTATTTCTATGCAGAAATATGCTCTAGTTGTGTGATTCATGGGAAAATCAATCCAGAGGTTAAACATAAACAAACTAGTCTATCAATGCTACCAAACTACTAGTACAACCTTATCATTAACTTCCCTGACAACACTGCTTCCAGAGATTTATTTTACAGTGTGCCAATAGATGTAAAACAACAGAACCAAATTTTTTTCTCCTTACTTAGGAGTGATCCTTATACTTAGCCAAGACAAAAAAAAAAAAAAATAAAAAAGGAAAAGCATATCTCTTCCTTCACATGAACTGTGGCATTCAAACTCATTGACATTAAGTGAACAGTGGCATCAATATCATCAGGAAATAGTTTAAATATCTGAAAGAACAGAATTCATTAAATACTCATGTTATTAGACTAAGAAAAAATTTTAAAAAGGGTTTAGTTATTTCAAAACTTCACATGCATGCACATACATTTTGTGTAAGTAGTACACAATGAAGAAATAATATGCAAGATTCAGCAAAAATACACTTGTGGACACTGCATCTTCATATGGCAGCAAACAGCAAACATTTCCTGTTTAGCCCTGCTTGAATTGTAGTAAAAGACCCAACTGACAACATTTTTTTTCTATTTCTAGCTAAATGGCACTGATTTTCTGTGCACACAGAAAATTGGCATGTCACAAATGTTGAATTATACTTTCAGTTACATAATGGTCTATTTTCTAATGATGTAAAAATTTGGTAATTATTGCTAAACATCTATTAATTAAATGAAAAATGCCTTTTCATTACAGGTTAAAAATGAAATAAAAGTAATGCCATCAGCTTCATTTTAGCATTACCAGGCTCTTTATTAACAAATGGCCTTACAACTGCAAAACAAAATAATCCCTGATGCAGTTCCATTGCATCACACTTTCAAGTCACAGTCCATGTCAGAACCACAAAAGAAGGCACCCTAGATGCACTGAAACAAAGCTATTTCTCCTTGTCTCCACAGCTCATTTGGAGCTCTGCCTTGTCTTTTCTTATCCCAATCACTCTGCCCATGCTTTTGAGAGTGAGACACTATCAAATGTGACATTGCTGCAGGCCCCTTAACAGAGCAGAACATCAGCAAGAAAATTATTGTGTATGGTCTGTGAATTGAATATCTTTCTACAGGCTCAGTTCTGAAGTGAAATTATCATGTTTAACTCACTCCACCAACTAAAATGTAAGAGCCATTTTGAGTAGCTGGAGGGGTAGCCAAGAGCTCCACTTTGGAAAGCACCAGAGTACCCACACATGCTCAATGTGTCAGGATTACTAACAATATGAACATAAGTTTTAATAATAGAAATACAATCTGCTGGAAAGAGGCCATTGCTTGTTTTTGTGGGAGAAAAGTCACAAATATTATCAACTTGTATAGCAACTCACTTGAACCTATGAAGAAAAGATACATTTAATGTTTTTCCTTCTTTCAACAGAGACGGTAGTCCAGAGTACATACATTTAAAAGGTCAGATGACATGAGACTGCTTTTACCAGCATGTCCATCCCTTTCTTAGCACAAAAAAAAATAATCAAGAACAACTTTATCTGCTTCAGCTTTGCTTACTACCCCTTGTCTGTCACTTTTTGCTCTAAGCAACACAACAGAATTACTCTCTATTCAAGTCTTTTTGGCAGTGCTCAGACACCAGTATATGCACCTTTGAAAACATTAATGAAATTACTCTGAGTCTGTTTAAAGAAAAGGGTGGTGATATTTGCCCCATCTGAGAGTAGACATACTAAAACCCAGAGATAGGCAGCGTAAAGATTATGGGAGACAAGAGTCTTAACTTGGGGAATATCACTTTGTTGAATTACTGTCAATTAACACAAAACTTTTGATCATTCAGATATTAGGAAAATTAAATCAACAGTTAAATGAACCATTAGGGAAACACCTTTCCCACCCCTTCCCCAGGTTCAATTTCAAGGAAGCAACTCTCCTCCCCCATTCTGAGGCTCAATATCCCTTCACTTTTGATGTGCATTACATTCAGTCCTTCGAGTAAGAAGATGGGCAGTGCTGGGGGATAGGGTCTTGAGCATGATGACTTCTGTGCGCCTCTTCTTGCCTCTTACTCATTTTCCTACGTTGTGGCATGGTAAGCCCACAGCCACATTCCCTCCAGGGTGCCCCTGCTCCAGGACATGTTTCCTGTGAGCCCCTGTCCCCCAGAGCCACAACTCCTCTGCCATGAAAGACCTTCTCTCAGAGCAAGCTGACACCTGCATCCCCAACACTGTCGTCTTCTGCATCTCCTCTACCTCTCCCAAATGTGTCTCTTTCTCAAACGGGCCTGCTCAGAGGTGCTTCATGCCCCAGCTGTGGTCTTGGCAGGCAACAGGCAGTTCACAGCAGTGCCTGAGCTGGCTGGAACCATCTGTGACCAGCTGGGGGCAGCTCCCACCCCCAGCGACCCAGGTGTGACACTGTCAGTCATATCCAGCACACATGGGCACTGGGAGACCCCTTTTTCCAGGTACTTTGCGAAATGCACGAATCTGCACTGGAACACCAACTACATCATCACTGAAATGGAGACTAGGACAGCATGAAATTTTTTAAATCTAAGTATTAGAGCTCAGTATTTATCAGCTGGGAAACCTGAGTCACAGAGTCCAGCTCCCAAGGTCACAGATAATCCTATGAAGTTTTTTATTCACATCACAGTCTCAGAAAACTTTCTGAAAATCAACACATTTCCTCAAATAAAATACCCATTGCAGAAAACATCTGTCATCTGATTTGAAGCATTAGAGCTTTGGAAGGAGTCATAAAACCCATAAAAAAGAATTGCAACAAAATAACTGCTTTAAAATAATCCAACTAGTATCATTTAATTTAGGAGAAATTCCCCCACCATTGATTGTTAGGTGTTTGTATGCTACAGTGGTGTAAGAGTAGCACGAAAACAGAAGAGTTACAAAAAATTACACGAGCCACTCAAAAGGATTATAAAACATCATATTTTTCCCTTTTTCACCTCTGCAATAATCTTACTCTATTAAATTCAGAATTTCTGAATTTCCAGAGTCCATAAAAAAATTAAGCATCTGTTTTTCATTCAGAATAAGAAGATAAAATTTCCTGTGTTACTCACATTCTAACTTCCTGTCAGTCCTGATCCAGGAAATACAAATTAGGCTTTCATTCACTTTAATTTTTTACCCATTGGTTTCTGTAGTGGGGGAATTGGGGTCAGTTGGGCACAAAAAGCAAGCCACATCACTTAGTGATATAAAATCTCTATTTTTTTTATTATATTTTTATTACTAGCCAGGATGGCTAGAGTGGTGGAGGGTCACGTCTCTTATGCAACACCTGTACATCTCCCAATCACACTCTCATAAGACACCAATGTCTGAGATTTGTCCCGAAAACAATATCTTCCTCAAACATAAAATAATCTAAAATTATATTACAGCAAATTTCAAGTCTTAATAGATACCATAAAAAAGCAGAAATTTCCACAGAATTTAGCAACAGTGAAAAGATGAGATCTCATTCAGTAGTTACAAAAGTCCATCAAAAATATGTCTGAGACTTCATCAGAGCGTGCACCTTGGATCTGGAGTATAGATCCTGGAACAGTGTCAAGTAAGAGAGAGAAGCTAACAATAAATCTAACAATAACGCAGTATTGCTTAGAAGAGAAATAACTGTGAAAGGACTTCAGTTATCTCTTAGAACTGGCAATTAATTGTCTGCAGTGTCTCCCCATTTACTGCTTTTACCAAAGAGGCTGATGTACTGCAATTGGAATTTATTGTCTGCAAAGAGGAGGATTCAGTTCATTTACTTCTTTGCTTAATGCACTGAAGATCTGTACTTAAAATTTGTATAGCATTCTTTCAAGAGTACTTGTAAATATTTCTAATATGTTAGATATCCAACATAGTTATTCGAGGCTCATGTCTTCATGAGATGAAATCTTTGTTTGTGAGCTCCCAGATTTGACATAAGGACTGGATGAAATGGATAGCCACTCATTTACAACACTTGTCTTCTAAGCCAAGTATGCCATATGTTAGTGTTCAAAACATCATAAGCAATTCTAGGTCAATCCATGTTAATAAGAACTGCAGCTTTATTGGAAGGGTTAGCTTTTCTGTCTCCAACACTGATTCTAGTACTGTTTTCTCGACTACTTGAATGAATAATTCCAAAGAGAAAAAAGCGTATGAAAGAGCAAACACAGACACCAATTTGTGCATTCTCTCTCTAACCATAGTAGTTTTAACGTGTATAAGTCAAGTATCTTCATTCTTGTGGTTTCCAGCAAAAAAGAAATTGCTAGCACAGCACTGACCAAGCAAACAAAAGCACCAGATATTTCTCATTAAAAAGACCAAACACATTTCAGAAAAGGACGATCAAACCACAAAATTTTAGACACCCCGTGAAGTGTTTGGTGTGCTGGAAATGTTTCCACTATGTAGCTAGGAAAGTGGTCAATGACTTTTTAAAGCATATTTTTCTTGAGTATTATTTGATTCTATCATATGTAGGATAAAAATGAACAAAGCTATCCTATCCAGGGAGTCACTTATGTTGGACTATTGTTAGAAGCACACAGCCAAACTGGTTGCAAAGAAATGTAGGAAAAATACTTCCCTTTTTATGCCTTCTAAAAGTAGTACAATAAATTAGATGTATTAGATTCTATCCAGGAGGGGAGATAGAACAGGTTGAAAGCTTGTGGGTTAAAATTAAGGGACATGAAAAAGGGAGTGAAACTGTTATAGGTGTCTACTAC
>JANHFZ010003561.1:0-16673 GCA_027560215.1 Halcyon smyrnensis | reverse complement strand
GGGGAATGGAGGTTGCAGTTGTCTCTGTCACTCCTTCCTCATACTCTTCCAGCATGAGTCCCAGGTCTTCCCACCAAGCGTATTCCAGCATGGGTGCCTCTTTCCATGGGGCCACAGGTCCTGCCAGGACCCTGCTCTACCATGAGCTTCCCACAAGGTCACAGCCTCCTTTGGGTATTCATCTCCTCTGGCATGGGGTTCATCCATTACTGCAGGTGGATATCGGCTCCACTGTTAACCTCCATAGGCTGCAGAGGACTCTGCTCCCATTCCTGGAGTATGTCCTCCCTCTTCTTCGATGACCTTGGTGTCTGCAGAGTTGTTTCTTTCATATATTCTCACTCCTCTCTCATGCAGCTGTTCTTCTGAGTTTCCAGCCTTGGCCAGAAGTGTAGCCAGTTCTTTGGCTCTACTGGACATAGGGAAAGCTACTAGAAGCTGCTCACAGAAACCAGCCTTGTAGTCTCCCTGCTAGCAGAATCGTGCTACGCAAACATAGTACTCTGTCTTACTGGCCTTTAAAATAATTCTGAGCTGGGTCTTTTTTGAAATATGGAGTGTGGCTTAATAAAATAAATAAATAAATCATGTGAGCTAATTCAAATTATCTCTTCAGACATTGCCAATTCTGTTTCCTGCAACAGAGGCAAGATCAATAGTCCTAAGCAGCAGAAGTGATACAAAAGATTTGATGTCACAGTGTTGTGGTAATAATTTAAAGCTGGTCAGAAAAAGATTCAACCCTATAAACACTTGCTGAGTCTGTGAAATTAGAAATGCCAGCAGAGTGAGGTTTCCCTGGAGTCTGCAGGAATCCTTTCTGACTTTCTGACAGCATATCTATCTGTGAGCCCATCAAGCAAGTAATAGGAGAGCAGAACTGCCAGGAGCCAATGGACCTCGAACATTCCCAGTGTACCACTGACTGTGCAGTCAACATTTCTAGCACCTGTGTTTTCAGGTCAGTTAGTTGGATCTGCTGAGTCGCCTGGATGAGAACCACTGGAGGCTCAACATGCAGGTACTGAAGCAGACGGTTTTGTGTTCCTTCATTGGGCTGGCTGCATATCAGGGCTGGCTGAATATCAGGGCTTCTAAGGAATTTGGGCTACCATCCAGATGTGGTGGGACTGGCTTCTTCAGTGTTTGCACAGCAGCAGTCTCTGATAATGCTCTGGAACAGGATTCTAAGCCTAAAGTTTGACCTTAAAAAAGAATGAAGGGTTAAAAATCAATATCCAATGAAGTTAGTTTGAAATTCAGCTTTTGAATTGCTCTATACAATGGAATTTTCTTGCTCAGACTAGCCCTTACAGTGGCTCACAGCAGTTTTTCTATGTGTACAGAAACTCCTACTTCAATCATTCTCTGACATAAATACCTTGCTATTCCCAAGAAAGGCTCATTTATATAAAGTGGAATTGCAGATGCAAATCCAGTGCGATTTAGAACAGGACATTCTGTATATTAGCAGATAAACATAAACATAACCACAAGCTAATAGGTGAAAGGAGTTAACAGTTGGTTATCTGTGGAATACATTATCAATATTTAAATAAGTAAAAGCCAATACTACTTTATCGCTCGATTGAGAAAGTTTGGAACATGATACATAGGGATGAAAAACTTAACTGTAAGAAGTCAGGAAGTTGATTAGACAATTTATCTTGTAACTGTCTTCTCTTTGGTTATTATCATCAAACTTTTGCAACTATGTGTACTAACCGGAGAAATTCCCATCTGTGGTGTAATTGCTTTCGCCAGTTTGTTTCAAACTAAAAAGATGCTGCTGTATCACAGTGATTTCATTAAGAAAGGTTCCTGCATGGCAACTCCTAACCACTGATGTCCTGCCAAAGTTGGAACAGAAAAAGTTGTCTCTACTTTGCAACAAACTTGCCAAAGTTCTGTGCCTGTAAAGGAATGGAAGAATTGAAGTAGGGCTGAGAACCTACATCAAATAATTAGTTACCAAACTTGGTTTTCTTTACAGTAAAATAGTGTTGGTCATCCCCCCCATAAATAAATGAAAAAAAATCTTCTTCCAACTTAAATTTGCCTTAGATAATTAATCTTCTTCATCTTTGTTAGTTCTATTTTTAAATGGAAACACTTGAGTGTTCTGTACTTCTTTTTCAAGCTCTATTCATGAACTAGAGCTTGAAACTAGTCATGAAACTATACAGCTTGCAAACTTAGGTTCTGCATATTCTTCCAAGTTCTTCCACCATGAAGTCTCAAAGATCAATATTCACCCCATACACTGCTGAATACAGGGTTAGGACTTCAGTTAGGGCTATCAGTGGTGTTGGTGCTTTCACTCCTGTTGCACTCTCAAGGCTGTCATCTCCAACAACAGTTGGTCCATGAGAAACTGAGTAGAAAGTACTAAGACTAGAGTGTGGGGTGGTACATGTTCTGCAAGGGAAGCGGAACTCTCAACACAACTATTACAAGTGTAGTTAGACTATATTTATTTACAAATAAGAAAATTAATTTAAAAGATCTGTAGTTCTTGATAGTTTGTGCAGTGACATACTGGTCCTTTGTGTTCAGCTCTTGCTGACCCTTTCCACAACTGATTGTGATAGTTTTTTACAACTGGTGAGGTTGAGGTATTACTGAAGAGCTGAAAATTGTTGTAGAGATAAACATGAAAAATCTAACTAGCTTGAAATGTTTACTTATGGAGTGATACTAACAGCATGGTGTTCTGGCTGTGGAATTTGAAGGACGTGAGAAATTGCAAAAATTGGGTGAAATTTTAAGGCCATTGTAATCGTGTTCAGTTATAGCTTTTGCTGGAGCGAATTCAAACCCACATACATTATGCTGCCCTAGGTACCAGGATATGGGGTTGTTCTGCATGTTCCTGTAGCTTCTTCAAATGTCAATAGATAAAATGCCTGAAACATTCTCAGGTATACGGACTCTTCCCTTCTCATAAATGCAATGATTACCTGTCTATCAAATCTGGCTGCCACTTGTTTTCTCTTTCTGGTCAAATGAATCTTGAATCCTTTATCTGCGCACCAGAACAGCTTTAATGGGACGAAGTGAAGAGACTTCCATTACGAAACAGTCAATAACAGTTGTGATGTTTCCTTATAGACATGCAAGTTTGAAAACCCTCAGGCATGGAAAACTAGTCGAACCTGGCTCTCCTGCTTACAAGTGGATGTTCTTCAGATACACTGAAAAAGAAGATACAAGTACTGAGTTCTCTTCAGGGACAAGAACAGACCTTAGGCAGTGCTTTGAGGGGAAGGAGGAAGGTTCTGGGCTGCAGATCCTGACTTGCAGAGGCACTACCTTACAGACTCCTTGAAGCAAGCTGATGTGAGGTTTGTGCCCGTAATCAGATTTTCATGCTGGCTATCCCCAGGCAGTCCAGCGGTGAACACTGTTGATGAAAAGTTTTATCTAAGGGCTTTGTCATCTAACATTCAAGCAGTGAGAGAATTAACTTGAAGACTTTAAAGTCTTGCACTGGAACTAACCAAAAGTTCTTAGTTTCGCATGCAACATGCCAGAACTTAGCCCCTTCTTTGCCACCCTCTGCCTCCCTCAAATCATTAGGCTCTCAGTACTGAAGATAAAACTTTTCACCAAATGCTCAAGTAGGATTTCATAAATACATTTTTGTTTGTTTGCAAAAATGCTTCAGTCTCAAGGCACTTTGAATTTTAAAGAAGGATTTCCTTTGGAAAAATTATCACTGAATTCAGTTTTGGGTTGAGACATTTAGTCTTTGGAACACTGGGGGATAGGGTATAATTTTCTTGTTCTGATATATTCCATCAAATATGACTAAACATTATTCTTGTAATACGTTTTTCTTCCTGTGGTGATTCATATCTTACAGTCTATTATTAATATTGGATGCATGCCACTTTCACAGCTGAACATATTGTAGAAACTTAAAAACATTTTTGGAAGAACTAGATGACAAAATTGTTAAAAGCTCTTAACTGTATGCAGTGTATTTGTAGCTCATGAGTGGAAATATCCATTCCTTACTAACCATTGTTCATAAATGATCTCTTAGAAGCTCCTTCACTTACTGAGAAAAGGCTTTTGTTATGTGTATTTTTGAATATTTGAAGTTAAGGAGGTAAGCCACTTGTCTCATGTGGGAAACAGATATGTTTGTTCTCTTAACATGGAAAGAGTGTCAATAAGGCTTTGTTGTCATAGTAAATGTATATGGGACATCATAAATGCCTACTGTCCCCAGCCAGTAGAATATTTCCCCCTCTGGATTTCTTTCTCTGCCCTAGATTTAGTTCTTATCATGAAAACTGAGGTTGGTCAAGTTTCCCAGAGAATGCCCGTCATGAAAGTGTCTGCTTCTTCCAAATCAGTTGGATGGAACTGCTTTCCATTTCTTTTTAACACTCGCCAAAGTAAGGAGACTCCATGTAGAAAAACAATTGTAATCTTCCCTTCTCTGTGAATAAATCCTCCTATGAACATATTTCTGCCTGAAGAATTAAGTATTAACTCGCATCAATCAGATGTTTACTCTCCCCCAACAGAGAGTGCATGACTACTGTATTTATCTGACTTCAGGGGTTTAGTACTCCTGATACAGACTAGTATCTGAGTGCCTTCTTCATGCTTCACTGTTAAAAAGACAAAGTCACACTGGATTTCATGGTGCATACATGGTCTCTTTAGATGGGATTATAAAATGATGCTGTTTTCGTAGTGACATTGGCAGGGATTAGAGGCAAAAATAAACATCTGTTTTGCAGTAACTGAAATGCCTAAGGGGGTCTTATGGCTTCCATAAAGGAGGTACATGATTCTGTTTTATGCAGGCAAATCACTCTGGTGAAACATGATCGATCTTGAAAGTCAGGACCAGAGCCTTGTGTTCTTCAGAGGAAGCGTAGTCCCTGTGTGTGAGAACAGGGTTTTTTTGGCTCAGCTGTAATCAAGGTGTATAGTTACAGTCATCTAGACATGGCCTTGATTTGTGTAGTCTAGAGCAGTCCTAGTAGCTCAGTAATGCTGTCTGGGAACCTGTTTCATAGTTGACTGCTGAAACCTAAGCCGCTGTAGTTTCGTTGCTATAAGTTCCTTGGCTCAAGAAATCAGAGTTCCTATGGTTATAAGCAAGAGTTGCTTGTGCAGTGATACCTTGTAAATGGCCTTGATTTTCCTGTCTTGATTTAATCTTTGATATCTAGTTACTAAAGGTCTGATTATTTTCTTAAAAGTATCCTGGGGATATGATGTCATTCCTTGTTACTGAGGAAAAGCTCATGTGGGATGGGTCTTACACTATGCTCTAAAAACAGTGAGGTCACTTCCATCAACAAAAGATAAGACTTTTCAAGTTAAGGAAAACCCCATGTAATCTCAGAGACAGAGCACAAAAACTGAAAACAAAGTGCAGGAAAAGCACTGAAAAAGTGTAATTGTGGAAAAAGTTATCCAAAATACTTAAGAGTAACCTAATAAGTGTATCTTTTCCATAAAACATTTCTTAGAGAAGCTGTAAAATAATTCTGTAGAAAACCAGGGATATGTCCTGAGCTCTTGGCTCTGGGAAAGGTTGAACTGAGATAGAGCCAAAGAAGTTTTTTTTTCATGAAGTAGTAGTAATGGAGTAGTGTTTCAACATACTCCAAACAAACGTAATGAAGTTCCTCTTCTATGAGACCTATCAGTGTTTCAATTTTATTTCCAAGGAAACAAAACATCTGTCAAGTTATAAACAATTCCTAAGAATGAAGTAGTGCTATAAAACTCATGTATGTAACAAAAGATAAAAGATCCTTATTCTGATAATCAGGGCTCCCTGACCAGCTCTTCAGTTTTTGGAACCCAGAAACATATTAATTTTAGGCAAGGCAGGAGAGAAACATCAGGTATCATAGAATCACATAATCATGGAATCATAGAATCATAGAATGTTAGGGGTTGGAAGGGACCTCTGGAGATCATCAAGTCCAATCACCCTGCCAAAGCAGGATCACCTAGGCCATGTCACACAGGAATGCATCCAGACGGGTTTTGAAAGTCTCTAGAGAAAGTGACTTCACAACCTCTCTGGGCAGCCTGTTCCAGTGCTCTATCACCCTCACAGTGAAGAATTGCCTTCTCATGTTGAGGTGGAACCTTCTGTGCTCAAGTTTATACCCATTCTTACTTGTCCTATTGCTGGGCACTACAGAAAAGAGATTAGCCCCTTCCATTTGACACCCACCCTTTAGATACTTATAGACATTAATAAGGTCCCCTCTCAGTCTTCTCCTCTTAAGACTAAACAGCCCCAGTTCCCTCAGTCTTTCCTCACAGGGGAGATGCTCAAGTCCCTTAATCATGCTCATAGCTCTCTGTTAGACTCTTTCCAGTAGATCCCTGTCTCTCTTAAATTGGGGAGCCCAAAACCGGGCACAGTATTTAGACAGGACCAAGCTCTCATAACTTTAACCATTATTTCTGAAGTATTTTCTTTCAGTTTACCTTTTAGAGGAATGAGAAATATTGATACTTCTGCTTTATGGCTCATCTCTTTTAGAAAGAGGCATTTGAAGTAAACTGGGCAGCCCTCTTCCTGGTCCCTGAAAAGATAGCTCAGATGTAGACAGTGGGTGCAGTGAAGCAAAACCAACACAGTCTGGGCAAGAACAAAAGCATAGTCCTTTGTTCTTTGGTGAATTTAACTGTCACAAAGCTCATGTTGCATGTTGTAATTATTACTAGAATACTGAAAACATGTGGCCATGGGCTTTATACTTACAATTTCTACATGAAGGAAAATATATGCTTGAGATATCTCAAATGTAAAGTCTTCTGCTTTTCATTGAGGGAGAATAAAAAAAGAAACCAGCCTAGGAATAGAAGGATAATTATAAATAGAATGGCATGATTAATTATAAAAATAAAATAAATCTGAAAACACAGAACAGAGTTTTCATAGAGATATGACTTTCTTCTTGCTTTTATTCCTTTTCACTTTTCATTATCTCCTCACAAGCTAATCATACTATGCGTATTATGAGTCAAAGGGATATTGTCAAAAAAAAAAAGAAGACAAGTTATCAAGATATTGAAAAATATATGTGTTATTTTCAGAATAGCAGATGTTCTGAACTAAGTGGTACATTCTTACACAGGTATGTCAGTAATCACTTGAAAAAAATCTCCAGCTAATGCGTATCTATGTAATGGGTTAAAAAAAAAAAAAAAAAAAAGCATTAACAGCTGAAAAGTGAAATAACTTCCTTTAGATTTTACAAAGGTAATTTCAAACATAAGGGAAAATGAAAGAATGTCTTTCCATGAGACACAGGAAGTTTACCTATAAATAGAGCAATCATTTATTTCATAGGTGGTAGACATCAGAAAGCAGATTTTGATGCAGAACTGCTACAGAGAAAAGACAGAGTGAACTGCACTAGTGCAAGTTGTATGCATCTACACCAAGATGCTCCTGCTGGGTCTGGTAGACTCAAAGTAGACAAGACTTTATGTCTTAGATTTTTCTTCTTATCTGCAAATACTGAAAACTTTACAAAGTCTCAGTTCTGCAGGCAGCCTGACGAAATTATTCAAATGCCCAAAGTTTTCCAGTTGATGTCAATAATCTGCTAGCTTGGGAGCAATACTGTGATCCTTTATGACCTAAATGTCTTTATACTATTTCCAAAATACTGAAAGTGGCAGTTCAACCCAAATGCTAAAATCCCTAGTTTAATCCCATTCTATGTAAAAAAAAACAATTGTAAAATGGATATCTCTTCTATTAAACATTAAAAAGAATAGTAAATATGTACCATAACAAATATGGAATGTTTCTGTGTTATTCATTTGAGTATTTCATTTAAGAAAAAGAATCTGTTACTACCAAAATTCAGAATCCATGGGTCTGACACCATCTGGTATGCTGAACTCAGTTTTATATATGGGAATTGTTTATAAATGCACAGGATTTTTGCCAGCTACTGCACCGTTTTTATGCAGAAGAACAAAGTGCTGCTGCTAAAGAGACCAATGTTAATGTAACTGGCCCTCATACTAGTTACATATGATTCTTCCAGTCAAACTACTTACATGATTTTAGGACCAGAATATGCACCTGATGATTTCATTGTTTTACTGGCATATTAATATCTTGACTCCAAACTTTTGAAAATTACTTATTTGTCAAACACAGCTATGGTGTAAAAAAAAAAAAACAACAGAAAACAGCTGCCTGTGCACATTCACATCTCTCAAATTAATGTCAATGAAAAAGCTGAGGAAATAATGTAGCTAAATTTTCCATGTTTCTGAACTCTAGCGTTGATAGAACCTGCTGAGGAGGTGTCCAGCACCCTGTTCCCAGGCTGCTGGTGCTGTGCAATCCTCCCAGAACTGTGGAAAGGGATACAGTTGCTGTTGTGCTACATTACATGTCATGTAGACATTGTACAGTACAAGACAGTAGTCTCAAATAGTTTTCTGTTCATTGTGGGACTTTATACCTACTCTGCCTTGAAGTCATCACTTTGCAAGAAAAATGAAAATCCTGTGGGTATAGAGCTGTGGAAGGGTTTTTGATTGATTTGGGTTTGCTGTTATTGTTGTTGTGGTGGTTTTTTTGAGGTTTTTTTTTGTGGTTTACACAGCATCACTTAACATATGTAATTAGGTTTCTCAGCTTATGTTGCTTGACCTTTGGGAGGAATAGTTTGTTTTGGAAAAACACTCCTCATTTTAGATTCATCTGAGAATAAAAATATCTTCCAGGTTCTCTTTTAGCCTCTGAGCAAAAAAACTTAATGACTTGCAATGTCCTGCTCATACTACTATGTTCACAGGAAGCTCAAGAAAATGTTTTTTTCTTGCATGGCAGGTTACTGCAAATAACAATCACATGTTCTAGATGTTTTATAATTAGTGCTGACTGAACAACTATAACCCTTTGGCTCTGATTCTAGTTCATTCTATGGCCTTCATTCACCAAGAAGCTTATGGATAGTTATATCTTAAATCTCGGCTCCTAATAAAATACGTGGTGGGAAGTGAAAGTTAGAAGCTTAAGCTGGGAATGTGGATATTTTCTCTGCCCAACGCACAGCTCTGATCTTCAAAGGGTGCATCTGGGAAGATGCAGCAGAAATTCATAGGCAGGAAAATTGACTGCTGTAGTAGGGATCTGATAGTCAACAAATTATTTATTGTAACTGATCAGAACCCATATCTGAGAGCTATTCACAGGAACAGAAAGGCCTGGGAATTGGTAGCATGTAAGTATACCATGATTGCATGAATCCTTGGTAGTTTGCCTTAGGGAGAAGCTCCCTTAAACAGCCAAATGGTATTCCAGAATGCTCCAGGTTACAAATGTTTTTGGTGACCTGCCTTGTAAATAATGCATGGCTCTGGTCTGGTCTCCAAGGAAAAAACGTGGTGCAAACAGAGATAACAATGTTGGCTTAGAGCAATCATGTCTGTATGTATCCCAGAACAATTCCTTTGACAAAACAAATAATTACTTAAATTATGCAGGGATTTCAAACTTCTTGGAATCTTTTTGACATATCTTACTGTCCTGTTTTTATTCTATCTGAGCTGAAATGACTAAAATCCATTCTTACTCTGCTCCAAGCATAGCCAAGGATCAGGCAAGTGATGCAATGTATAATGTGTGTCTGATATATGCCCTAAGTGTCATTAGCATATAAATCAATCCAAATCACACACACACAGAAAAAATCCTTACTTAGAGTGGTAGAAATAGCATCTTCAGGTGAATGTCTAAAGACAAACTAGGAAATAGAGCATGTATCCAGAATGTTTATGTTGTCCAGGTTATATGTGAAGTAAAAGTGAAATTCAAGGTGGAGCTATTCTGTCCTCTTTTTGTTCTTCCAGTGCTATTTATAGCTTTTTTGGGGGAAAGTCTTTCATCAGTTCAGATAGGTTCTCGAACTGTCTGGCATGTATTTTACTTATCTTGGGCAAAAGTGTACAAAGTGTCACTTGGCTTCAGTCTTTGTTATGCTGCACCTCTCATGTGGAAAGTCTTTTCAGCACTATATTCCCCATTTAGTTCCAGAGACTATCTTGTCTTTTGTATCAAACTGCTCTTTATATCATCTATCTTTACTCTAGAATTAACAACTTATTTCATATATATGTGTATAAGACCTGCAGACAGCAGGTGATTGACTATTATCTCTCATTAATTTACATTAGATACAAAAATATTATATTAGAAAACTAACTCTTCAATTTTCATTTCTAGAAAATTCCAACACAACACTAATTATATCCCAGCTATCAGCTACTGAACAAATTATGTCCACGCTAGAATCAATACAATTGATTAGACCGTTGAATGCATAGATTAATAGTTTGCCAAGTAGATGAGCATATTATGAACATCTTATGTACCATGTAAATATAGCACAGTTAAAATGGGTGAGGAGGATAATTTTTTAATGACAGATCAATAGATTCCTAAGTGCATACATCTCTCAGCATGAGATATTTTGCTGAGAGTTTTGTTGTCTTGGCAGTGTCTGATGTATAAGGGGGTACATTCTTTGTATTATCATAGTCTGCTGTAGTTCCTGATTTGTTTTAATTCTGCTCCCTTCCTCTCCCCCTCCTCCCTCCAGTTCTTATTGCCTATTTCCTACCATTGTTTCTCTGTGGTACTTGCAGTTTCTGTTCTTCTTTTTTTTTTTTCCTTTAAATTCTTCTTTCTTAGTGTTTAGTTGGTCTCCTGCAAAGTTTCCCAAAACAGTGTCAGTCAGGTGTTAGGAAATGTACCCAAACCCATGCCAGCAGCTGAGTGACACCTGGGTCCCTTTCTCATTGTCACCTTAAATTTGATAATGTACTGACCAAGGATTTTATTCAAGTTCTCAAAACACCTCATAAGAGGATTATAACTTAACTTTTTTTATTAAATCTTTAAAGCAATATGTTAGGTGTGTTTAAATGGCAAATGAAATGTCCAAACACATGAAACTTAAAATGTAATTTTACAACACTATCAGTGATGGCTTCACCCTCTTTGGCATGTCTCCTCAGAACTGAGTTTAGCCGCATTCTTCTCTCTTTTTCTATGCTGATTGGTGCGTATCTTTTGGCAGAAATAAAAATTATCAGCACAAAGTGTTCTGCGTAATAATATTTGAGCTACCTATAAATACAATATAGATATGGGTTCCTTGGGACCAGATGAACTAGGCTCTATATAGTGTTAGCAAAGCCATGCCATCCTGCATGTCTGAATTATCTCTGCACAGTCAGACTGTCTTTGGTCAGGAGCCTTGGTCAGGCTCTTGTGAACCTCTGAGTCCTGGTGAAGCAGCCTTTCGTTACACCTCTGTTGTTGAGAGCACACATCTGTAGGTTGATGAAGGATACATTTGGCTAACCTGAGTCAACTTAGTCTAATTTTTCAGGGAAGCCTCTTTTTAAATACTGAGACCCTACAGCCCTAGGGTTATGCAAGCCTGATCTGGGAATGTGTGCCACCTGCTATAAAGTGGGCATTAGTTCACCACTTACTTCCTTGAGCTTTCTGTTCCCTGCCTGCAAACCCACAGATGTACAGATTCATTGATGACAGAGTTTTCTGGATGGATTACATCCCATGCTATATTCTAGGCTTTTTTATCTCTTTAATCTGTTCTGGTGCAACATGGGAGTAGATATCCATAACTAATCATGGGAGACAGGCTAATCAGGGAGCCTGAGAAAGAAAATAAAAGTTTAATTCACTTTCATTCAGTGCATTAATATTGAATGAATAACCAAAGTACTTTGACAGAAAAAAGTCTTAAACATACATTTTTACTTTTTCTTTTTCTTTTCTTTGGTGATTACTTCAAGAAACTTGGTGTACTGCAGTTTCTTTCATCATTTAGGAAGAGAGGCAGCATCTGTAGTTGAGGTTCCTTGTTTATTTTGTTGTTAGATTTCTTTCATCATCTTTTTTCTAGCTCTATGTCTCTTGGTACTTCTTCCCATCTTTATAATGTATGTCTTCTACTCCTACTGAAGTTCTTGAGAATCTTCCACTGCTTGTGACTAGAGTTTCCTGAATGTTAATATGGGGCTGTGTCCTTTTGCGGTTTATGGTAATTGTGAAGATGACTTACAAGAATTTAAGTTGCTGCATTTTGCTTTAGGAAGCATACCTGGCTGTCATTTCAAATCTGTGAGAAGGCACAGGTAAGTTATGTTTCATTTCCTGTACTTTACACACACAATTTTTATGGCCACAGGACTTGATGATCAAGAAGGATCACACCATTCTTGAAGTAATCTCCAACTTATGCTTCAATATTCTTTCCATTGATGAGTTTGTAGCAATAGGAATGATAACATCTGAGCTTAAGTTATGTTGTCAGATTAATTTACTAGGCAAAACGAGGGAAGAAGAGGAACAAATCAGGATGTGCACCACAGTGCAAGTGCTCTATATCTAACCACTTATCCAAGCAGTCATTTCTAATTACTTTTGTCTACTGTATGTGCCTCATAGCCCAGCTCTTCTGATTTGTTTTCAGTTTCTGAATGCAAAACTACTGAATCTATAAAACAGGATTCATTGTCTTAGCTCCTTAAATATGCTCAGAAAAGTACTACAGGATTCATTCAATATTTATTTGGAGAAGTCATAAAAGCAGAAGACAAATTTTCAGCAGTAGAAAGGAGTCCTTGCCTCTTGCGAAGTAGTGAAGTATAAAGGAAAGGTGCCCGACAATAATATTCTGGAGATAATAAACAGAAATTGGCCCAGTGGGCTGGAGTCCTCACTCTTGATTGCTCAAGGAACTCCAGGGGATAGAAATGGCAGGAGTTATGGCACATCTGTTTCCAAAAAACGCCCATAAGGAACTTCATGGTACATTTAACTTATAGAAAATGCAGTCAAGGTTGCTTTTGTCATTTGAAGCCCTATTAAGATCTGCTAATTCAGTAAGGAGTCCAGATCTTTATCAATATCAGGCTATCCTGAATTTTGAATCAAGTCTTCCAAGGTATCTTGGGAAGTTGTAACATTGCTTTACAAGATCATGTTCCCCTGAGTCTATACTTTCATATAAGTGATTGGGTCAACAGGGCAGCACAGGGGCAAGGCATGCTTTGGTCATCAGATTCTCCTAGTGTAGTACATCCTCTAGTAAAGTTTCCAAGGAAAGTTGTACCTGTTGTTTGAATTCAAATAATTATCTCCTTTTAAATCAAAACTAAATTTACTTCATACATATGGAACATCAATTTAAATTCTATTATCCAATTTAAGTCTTAAGACCCAAGCAGGTGAGATGTTAAAGAGGGTTTATTCCAATATGGGGAATACAGGGAATCATAAGAATCACAGCACCATGAAAGAGCTGAGATTGGAAGGGACCTCTGGAGATTGTGTAGTCCCAATCCACTGCTCAAAGCACAATCAATTAAATCATATTGCTCAGGGCCACATGTAGGCAGATTTTGAGCATTTCCAAGGAGAGAGACTGAACTCCAATATGTAACTTCTTCTAGTGTTTGGCCACGTTTTTTTGTCTACATGGATGTTCATGTACTTGTCTATGCGCCCATTGCCTCCTGTCCCATCACTGCCACACCTGAGAAGAGTTGCACTCTCCCTCCCTCCCATCCTATCAGGCATTTATACACACTGTTAAGTTTCCTCTTGAGCCTTCTCTTCTCAAGGCTAAACAGTCACAGATGTCTTTGTCTCTATATGTTCTCGTCTGTTAGCATCCCTGTAAGGCAGATGCTCCAAGCTCCAAGCCCTTAATCTTTCTCATGGCCCTCCACTGGACTCACTCCAGTACGCCTACGTCTCTTTTGCACTGGTGAGCCCAGAACTGACAGAGCACTCCAGGTGTGTCTCACCAATGCTGAGTATAGGGGAAGGATAACCTCTCTCAACTTGCAACACCCTTCCAAATGCAGCCCAAGATGCTGTTGTCTGTCTTTGCCCAAAGAGCACACTGCAGGCTCATATTCATCTTCATGTTCACCAGTACCATCAGGTCTTCTGCAGAGCTGATTTTCATCATGTTAAGTTCAAATTACTAAAACAAAGCAAATATGGTATTGCTGAGAGTTATCTCACATATAACTCTATAAAACTGATCATGGCTGCAAATAAGTAGGTATATGAAAGCAATACCAAATTACTATTTATTTAACTAAAATGAAGGGTTTATGTTCCACCATGCTCAGTATTCCCTTCCAGGTGTCAATAGCTTCCAAAATGTCTGCCATTTCCAAACACATAACAGAAAAACACACAATCCTACCTAAAATTACTAGGTACTAGGATGCAGAGCTTAATTATATCCTCTGCCATAAACTGAGTTTGTAATTTGTCTTATGAATTTACCTGCAGCTATGACCAATCTCTTCTTCAGTGGAATCTTAATTTATGTAAAAATCTAAGTATGACCTACAATCCTATTACGGGTGACTTTCCAGACTGACTTCTACTCAGCCACCATCTGGGCATTTCCAAAAAGCCATGCACAAACCTCACCAGCTCACTCCCTCCCAACCCCCACTTTAAGAAAGGCTACAAAAAACCACAGTAAAATACATGTAACTTTTAAGAAGGAAATCCAATTGAGTCTACTGCTTGGATGCAGTAAGGCAGACACAGGAAGTGCTGAGCTTTTTGTCCCCTAAAGTGGTGGTACCTGCAATCAGGTGAGGAACATGTCTCCCAGCAGAATTTCACCACTTGAGCAGCATTGCTTCTCACCACTGGTCTAACCCTAGCACATACCAACGCTGCTGCTGAGAGTGGCAGGTGCCAAGAGACCTGCATCTACTTTTTGCCTATAGTTGTCTTCATATCTTCCAAACAGAGAAATAGACTGTGAAAATCCGTATGATTTTTGTAGGCAACATAGGCAGATAGATAAGGGTTGAACAGTAGCCTCCTAAGCTCAGTAGTTGGAGCTCATGATGAAATCCCTTCAACTTCCCTTTTCACATTATTTCTGGCTGTTTCTGCAATGTGTCATCAAATGCTTTTCATAATATGAAGCACAATGACTGCATCACTTTTTTTTTTTTTTTTCTGTCAAGCTTGCCATGCCTGTTGATTAAACAGTATGTGGACTACAATTAGTTTCAATGTAAAATGCAAAATTTACTCCCACCTGCGCAAGGGAACCACCATAGCAGACAATACTTTGTTTTTTCTCTCTTGAACCATTCTATCAGTTCTAGCGTCCATTAATGTAATGGCATGCAAATATTAACATAGACAATGGGAAAATACACAGCTTGTCTTCTCTTTGGTCTGAACCATGAAAAAGGGAAAGATTTTAGTTTTTACCTCAATTTTCAAAATTATTCAGGCTTGATAACTTCTGCTACTAAAGTGATCCTTATCCATTCCCTGAACCCTGCATTTAATACTTCGCCATTCTTCTCCTTCCTTCCCAGTGAGAAGAACCAGACAGGTACAGCTAAACAAATTGTGTTGTGACTTTGTGGCTTCCAATAGCTTTAGACTGTGAATATATTTGATATCTACTGACAGCTGGCTCATGCTGGATACTTTCCTAGTAGCATATCTCTCATGCTCGGTACTTAGTTCTCACGGTATTTGTAGGATCTTTCACTGACACTCCTACAAAGTCTCAGTAAATTTTAAATTTGATTAAAATTGGCTACAGGGCTCAGAAGTTACTAGAGAAAGATGCAGGATAAGTAGTTTTTTCCCATTACTTTAATTTCTCGAAGAAACAAGACTGAGTAGTTAAATTGCTTTTCCTACTTCTGTACTGAAATAGGAAAGACAAAGAGCAGAAAGTTACTAATAAAGGCAATAAACTACTAGAAATAAAGGCTAGGATGCAGTATATACCTTAATGAATAAACAAAAGCAAATAGTACTGAACTTGGTCTATAGGGTTTTCTCAGGGAAGTATAGATTCTGCTAAGCAACTCCATGAATAATACTACCCCACTGAATTCTTCCATAAACCTGGGTGCAAAGTGGCACAGCTTGCCCAAAAACTGGCTTGGAAACACAAGAATGTTGTTTCTAAAAGTTGCTGTTTCTTAAAGGTTTTAATTTGAGTCTTTCCAAATAAAAAATTCTTTCCACTTCAGAATGATTCCACTGACCCAACTGAGTTTTCAGAGCAACAACTTCCCCTGAGTCTCATCTTTTCAGTCCATGTCACAACACCTCGCTTAGTTTCCAAACCAGTTTTAAAATTTGGAACACTTCCAACTAGAATATAAAATACTCTGATATTTTTCATGTAAATGTAAGGGTTCTACATTGTGTAGTGGAATTAGACTGCTGTATATGAAACAGAGACAGTATTCCCATCCTCTTTGGTGGAGCTGGGACTTGAGCTGAGATGCCTCCAAGCCCCCTCTCACCCCAAGGCCTGGGGGACTGTCACAGTTTAGGGTCAGGGAGGCCCCTTAGACCTATAATAGATGCTCTCTGTTAACACCCCTCCCTCCCCAAAGGGGAAGAGAAATGGAATAAGGGAGAAAAACTTACTGATTAGAAAAGGAAACTAGAACAGCTTTAATGAAAATGAAAATAATAAAAATGGAATATATACAAATATATTCAAAACCAGTATCAAATCAAACCCCCCTGATGGTAATTACATCACCGTCACCACTGATGCTGTGGAGCAGGCACTGGGGGAGTCCCAGACTGGGCC
>JANHFZ010003560.1:0-24314 GCA_027560215.1 Halcyon smyrnensis | reverse complement strand
TCAGAGGGGTTTGCTCCTTCAGGCTGTAAGCTTAGAAAAGGACTGCGGAAATCTCGCCGTAAAAAAAGACAGGACGGGGAGAGGCAGAGGCCGGGGCAGGGGGCCCGGAGCGGCTCCCGGAGGGCGGGGGCGGTGCCGCCGATCCCCTCCAGCAGGCCAGCCCTGGCGGGGAGCGGGCCTCGGCTGTTTCGGGCTCGGGCGTTGCGGGTGAAGCTGCCCCGGAAGGGTTTGTCGCCGCTGGAGCGGCCCCGGGGCGAGCGTGTGCTGCGGACGGGGAGGTGGCCTCGGTTCGGGGAGGCCGCTTTGTTCTGCTCGGGGTTCTGCACAGGGCTCCGGGGGGTCTGGCGGAGCCGCCTTGGTGGCACCGGGGCCGGCTGTCACCCACGGTTCTCTTGTGCTCAGCCTGACTTTGGGCGTGGTGCACTTCCAAAGTTTTCAAAGATATCTCTGTTAATAAATATCTGTGATTTCAAAAATTGTAGAACAAATTGAATGGGCACACTGAAAGCTGCCTTTTGTTTGAAGGGTTGTGGAACGCACGGTGGTTTCAGGCCTGTGCAATGCCTGGATTGGCAGGGTTTGGAATGAGGGCATCTTCTGGATATTCTGAACCTTCTTTCTGATGATTCCTTGCAGTTTTTAATGTGTGTTTGCTGCTGTGGTGCATCTTATTTAGGGGGCAGCCTGCTGCTGGTACTTCATAGCCATCGATGATGTCATGGGGGTGACAGTCTTGCATGTTGAAACAAACAGACTTCTGAAAATACTGGAATATAATGCTTTTTTTTTTGCCCCTCAGTATGACCTGTCAGCTTCCACATTCTCTCCAGATGGCAGAGTATTTCAAGTTGAATACGCTATGAAAGCTGTGGAGAATAGCAGGTAAGATACAAATATCTGCATCTTTGTTGTTCAGCCTCTTTCAATGCAGTGTAACTGGACTAGGCAAGCACAATGGCATTGTGGACAAAATTATCTTGTTAAAATTAGTTCTGAGCAACTATATCCCTAGATTCATTTTAGAAGGCTTCAGATCAAGTGTCAAAATAGCATAATCAGCTTGGCTTGCTAAAAATCACTTTTCATGCTTGCTGGAAATAACTTTTGCTTGCTAGAAATGCCTGTCTTGTGGAGAGTGCACAGGAAGACAATAAACTTAATCCTGTGTGTTAGGGGCAATAAAAATATTACACTGTTGGGCAAAACCTGATTGCAGGTCTCATCATGATGCATGAGGTGCTTTGGTGTTATGGTCATAGCTGTTGCAGCTGTATCTAAAAGCCCATGGATTGAGGTACTGAAAGACTGACGTGCTCAGGGCCTCATAAATTCATAAAAACTCTGTATGTGTTCCTCAAGAAACTGAGGTTCCAAGTTCTGCTAAAGCTCCCTCAGCTTGCCTGTGAAGATCTCTCTTCCCTCGAGTGTATGCAAAGGAATGTTGTGCAGTGAAAATCCCAGCTGTAGTCTTGCAACAGCGAGATGAGTGATTCGCACGGCACGGTCTGGATCACCCACGTGTCCGATTGTATCCACAGGCTGCTAAATAAGGATCAGTGGAAGTATGTTGTCTGTGCTGTGGTTGGTAATTTATGCCTTTTGATGTGCTTTTTGATGGTCAGAGAAAGAATCATAGAATAATTCAGGCTGGAAAAGACCTTTAAGATCATTGAGTCTGTTAACCCAGCACTGCCAAGTCTGCCACTAAACCATGTCACTTGGTGCAGAAAGAGTTGTGGTGTCCAGGTCAACAGTGCATTTACCAAACAGAGGAGAGGTTCAACACTCGGTGGGCTTCTCACTAATACCGTCCAGCCCAGTGTGCCATTGCTCCACACAAAGCCACCGCTGCATGTAGGCTGTTCAAGACTATTTGGGTAGGGACTTTTGGCAGCCCCCTCCTGCTTTAAGAAAACATTGGTAGGTTTAGTGAGCTTTGGCTTTTCCCCCCCACCCCTTCTTGTCTTTAGTGATAAAGTGGAGCTGTAACAGATCTATGTTTTGGGAAATTATACCGTTTCTCATCTTTTGTTAATTCTGTTAGGTATTTTACACTACAGTTCTCTTTGAGAAACTTACGTTGATCTTATCTTTTAGTACAGCAATCGGGATAAGGTGCAAAGATGGTGTTGTCTTTGGAGTAGAAAAACTAGTTCTGTCCAAGCTTTATGAAGAGGGTTCCAATAAACGTCTCTTTAATGTTGATCGACATGTTGGAATGGTAAGGTGCTGTTTCATTTTAGGTTTTCATAAATTGAAAGGGAGTCCCCTTAAAAGCAGAAATCTGTGAATCAGAGAATCGATAGTAAGTATATAAAGTAATGTTCACGTTTCTGTGTACAGTCAGAAATCCCAGTGGGTTTTTTTGACTCTTCTCTGTAATTTATTCTTGATTGCACACACATACATAAATAAAATCCAAATTTAAAGTAGAAGATGTACATCTTTTAGGCTGTTTAAATTTTTTTGAAACATTTTTCAGCATTCCAGTTGTTCAAACTTGAATGAAAATACAAACGTGAGTGTTGAAGTGGTACTTTATTATGCAGCTAACAAATAAGATGCATTAAGGGGTAAAAAAGCTGCATACAAGATTCTCTTCTCAGCGGTGCAGGAGTCAGCTGAATTCTGTAAAGACTGGTGTGTGGATTTCTGGCTATTCTGTAATAGTGATGTCATGATGTTATCAAGTAGTGGTTACTGTGTAACACAAATACCTGAACCTATCTTTGAATATACGTTGTATGAAGTAGTGTTTGGCTTCTAGTTGTGGCTAATCATAAGACACTATTTAACGTGAAAATAATTTTGGGTATTGTTTTTTTCCTAGAGAAAAATTCTGTTCTGTATTACTATATACAATCACATTGACATGTTTTGAGCTTGCTAGCAGATGGCTAGTGATTGAATTCACTTGTTCTACACAGAATTCAGTCAAGATCATTAAGTCACATAATTAGACTTGTGTACATTGATGTTACTAAGTTATTGGAGGGTGGTTTTGGCCAAGCTGATGACAATTCTCATTTCAGGCAGTAGCAGGACTTCTGGCAGATGCTCGTTCTCTTGCAGACATAGCCAGAGAAGAGGCTTCTAACTTCAGATCTAACTATGGCTATGATATTCCACTGAAGGTAAGAAATCGGTGCAGTTCACTCAGGTTTTCTGGCTTTCTTAGTCTTGATGCAGATGATTAAATTTTATTACTTGAGATTTACTTATTTCTATAAATAAAGTTTTCAATTTTTCTTTTCCTTTCCTTTTTTTCCCCTTAGCATCTTGCAGACAGAGTGGCTATGTACGTGCACGCGTACACACTGTACAGTGCTGTCAGACCTTTTGGTTGCAGGTAAGTCATTCAAATGTACCTGCATTTGTTAAGGAACTTTGTGTCACAATTGGAACTATTTAGGTTGCCTTTATTTATTTATTTTTAAACTTTGAATTAGTAACCTACAATTCATAAACGGGGAAAAAACCCCTCAGGTGAAGGATTCAGATTTGCATAATAGCATGCTAAGCTTCTACACAGATTGCCAGGTTGTCCCTGAACTTTAAAGTTGAAGAATTGATGCTGCTAAGTCTGTGACAGTAACAGAATCAGAACTTTCCTCTGCAATTATCCTGCTTGCCCCGGTAGCTGACAAGCAGGTTATAACTACTATTCAGTTCTGCTACAAAGGGACTAATAAACTTGAGATCTGCTATCTAGTTACAGATAAGTAAAATGTTTCTGGCAACTTGCAGGGCGGTCGTGGTAACAGCAAACTGTTCAAATTGCTTAATATAACGTAGCAGGACAGTAGGGGTTTTCCTTGAGGAAGAATGGAGGAAACCTGAGTTGGATTAGTCTGATTCTGTGCCTGTTGGTAGAAGAAATGTTTTTAATTTCTCTTTTCCTTCCAGTTTCATGTTAGGGTCCTATGATGAGGATGATGGTGCACAACTGTACATGATTGACCCATCAGGAGTTTCATACGTGAGTGTGTCAAAAAGATTTCCATCTTGGCATAAGTTCCCCTTTTAAAAGTTCCTAGTTAGGAAAATAGTAAGTGTTGTTCCAAAAGAGCTATTAATTTTTCTCTTTTTGCCTGAGGAGCTCTCTGGCGAATTCACCGCTTAAAAAGAACATGCTCATTTGCATGTCCTTATTAAGTAGCCATGTGTTTCTTAGAAGTACTGTCTCCATGGAACTAGTTTTAAAGCTTTTTCTCTCAGAAATTTGGGATTTCATTCCACTGGGCTATGTCCAATGAAAAGTCCCACGCACTGCCCCAAAAGGGCAAGTTTTGCAGTGATACCCCATTGACAAAATATGTCAGGTAAGGGAGAGTCTCAGGTAAGAGAGGGCAGCTACTCTGATACTAGCTGCTAACAGCAAAATAGATACTTCTGTTCACTGTTGTTAGTGCTGCCTCTTCAGCTGTGTATTACATGGAGGATGATACACATTCATACTTCACTGATTTTCTTTTTTTCATTTTTTTTCCATATGTCAATTACCATAGCTGTGGTGGGAAATAGAAGTGCTTAATTTTTATATGCTTACACTTCAATATATTTTCATGGTAGGTAGGTTTGACCTTTTAATCCTGTAGAATGTCTCTAATTCTAGTTTGCTCTTCCATTTACTGTAATAACAATTAAAAAAACCCTATCTATTGCAAAAAACCAAGCAGGTGTGTTTCTGTCCAGGAACTACTGAGCATTTCTGTTTTCTATCAACAGTACTTAATACAGTAATTGGGTTCTATTCAACAACTGGGGAATGTGCCCCAAGAGAGAACACCAAAGTTGACTCTATATTAGCCTCCTGCTCTGTGAGTAGCTAACTAACAGTAAGAACTGTAGAGGGTTTAGTATTGAATTAAATTTGCATTCTTTTTTTTTATTTATTTTTTTACAGGGTTATTGGGGGTGTGCCATTGGCAAAGCCAGGCAGGCTGCAAAAACAGAGATAGAGAAACTTCAGGTATGATGTTAACAGTTTTGTTGCACTGGTTCAAGACATTCCTGGCTTCTTATGTCACCTTTTTGGATGCCTAAAATATATAAAGCACAGGAGAAGCAAATGGAACATTCCCTTGTATATTCTAGAATAATACTGCTCTAAAATAGGATTTTTCAAGCCTTGCCCCTGGGCAATAGGTAGTCTGTAGGGAGAGAATGTTTAAAACAGGAAGCATCAACATACACTCTCATGCATGCCAGTGAGCGAAGAATTTGAATGAATATAAAAAGTTTAACTTTTTAGCTGAGTTAAAAGTTCAAGGCAGCATTGCACAGGGTGCTGTATCTGGGTTTTTTTTCCAAAGCTTTTAAAAGATCCTTTTTTATTTAAAAAGTTGAGAAAAAAGCTGGTCTTGTTAAGGACAATGAGTGGGACTGCAGAATACTGATCCACTGGGGTATTATGGCTCTGAAAATGTAATGGAGAAAAATAAAATCCTTGTCAGGTAAGACAGGATTTCCCAGCTGGTTAGTGCTGGAGGTAGTCTTTTTTCCAAACAATCTGTCAGCTTGTTGTTGCTGACTGTAATACACCTTTCAAAACATCTTTACGTGTCTGATGAAAAGGGACTCAGTGCTGTGAATGTTAGGAAGAGTACCACTATGCAGCACAACGTCACGGGTACCGAAAAGAGCTGCTGCTGTTCAGCATTTCCTGCTTGCACAGTACTGTAACTTGTCAAGTGATACAAGGTGTGCACGCCCAGAAATTGTGCTGTAGCCTTCTGAAAGAGCAAGCAGTTGGCTGTGTAAAACTGTGGAGAGAAGGCTACTGAAAGGCATTGAAATGTGCCTTAAGCTGATTCAGAATTATGTTAGAATCCAAGATGATTTATGTTGTCCTCTTGTCTTGTAATATCTGACACCTTTGGAATTGAAGACAATGTGGGACAAAATCCTACTGCTGGTCTCTCTCGTGTAGTTGTTCTTTGATAATCTGCTGGCATCTTATTTATGGTTTTGGTCTGCAAAAATACATCAGAGCTACTCATGGAAAGGTTCAGAGTTCATATGGTTCTTACATTTCTAAGAATAAGTTGTTTATGGTGCTGTAGCATCATAACTGAAAAATTGCAGGGAAAATTCAGTGTTGAATCTGGTCAGATGCTTAAATACCAAATTAAAAGTAAGAAGCCTACTAGATCATCTGATCTTGATACTGGAACTGTCATCTGGGAAATCCTAAGTTCAATTTCCACGTCTGCAAATTGGCAGAAAGATAATGATAGGCTGGGTAACATACAGCCTACTCCAAAAAATGCACTTTCTGTGCAGTACTGGGATTTTCAAAGCCTTCTGTTTTATGGACTGATTTGTGTACAGCTCATAAGTATGTGTATTGCTTGAACTTTTCATCAGAGTCTGGAAAATGCAGTGCATGGGAATAGTGGTGTGCCATATGGCCTCACTGCATTTATTTATTTAATGGCTTGTTTGTAGAAAGTCTTTGCTAATGCGTGTGATCTTGTCACAGCCCTGTGAAGCACGTCCAGTCTTGCATGCTGATGCTTTTTGTTAACTGTAGACTGGGCAGGTTTCCAGGTCAGAGTTATCTTTGAAGAGATGAATTTGTCAAAACTGAGACGGGGAGGAAAACAGAATTGTAAAAGCTTTTGTGGGGTGATACCGCCTGCAGTAGCCTGTCAATTAAGATTTGTTCCTGTGGAAGAGATGACTACAGAAGAGATGACTACAGTAAGAGGCAAGGAGGTAGTCAAACCTTTAAACCTGCCTTACAGGTACTGCAGAGCAGATACTGTATCTGGGAGGGGACGTGGTATGCAAAACCCTCGTAGGTAGCGGAGGGTGCAGGCAGAACGTGGTGCACTGATCGCATCTGGTACATCTTAGGCAGATACATCATCAGTTGTGGCAAACTTGTACTTGTGTGGAGAGTCCTTGGATCTTTTGATCTCTCCTCGGTGCTTCTCACGCGGCTCCAATGCTATGTACAACTTCTTGGTATGTGGACATGATTGTAATTAGCTCCTGGGATAAACTGTTACAGTGCTTACTCTTACTGTCTGCAGAATTAGCATACCTGGGATGGGAAAAGGATAAAGGCAAAAACCACATGTAATTCCATTTTCTCACTTGTAAATATGCATGACAATAACAGATCTTTGGGGTTTCCTATTTGATGACTATAATTTTATATGCCTTGAAAGACATAGTAATATAACTGTCTCTGTGACTCAAGTTATATTTGCACACAGCAGCCAGAGCTCTGTGTGTGTGTTATGGATCGAGTGTCATAAACGTAAGGGTTGAGGCAACGGGTCTCTGTCTGGTGAGGACACTTCTTGGGGTGGGACTGTGATGGTCGGTCTGACCAGGTATGGGCACTTCTCTGGCTCACTGCTTCTGTGGGTGTGCACTTCACCCCTGAAAGTGCTGTGACACTCAACAGCAATAAAGGACGCTTGTTACCTTAATTCTTCCACCAGTGTCTCAAAACTATCTTCCATACTATGGTTTTGAAAACATCCTGAGAATCTGAAGAGATGGTAAACTGCATTAACTACATACAGTAGAAGGTATTACTGTACTACTCTGTAGTCCGGAAGAGTTGACAGGCAAGAGATTTGACCTACAAAATAAAAGTTTATTATGTCATGGAAATTGGCACCAGATTTTGTTTTGCTTAACTGTGAAACTGTCAAAAGACTGAGGTAACAGTGAGGAAATACAAAATGGGGTGCTGATACCTTGCTCAGGCCTGCAGTTGGTTAAGACTGGAACAATATTCTCCTCTTAGAGCATTACTTAAGAGTAAATAAAAGTCAAAACTGCTTGCTTGACTTCCATGTAGCAGGCTGAGAGAGTCCTTGTAGACAATAAATTAAGTTCTAGTCTTAGCTTCGTGCCACTTCTCTCGCTGCTGAATAGTTAGGCTCATTAGGTGTGTGCACAGCCACTCGTGGGCTGGCCTTGTGGAAATGGAAAACACTATCTTCTCTTAAGCTGTGTATTTTTTTTTTTTCTACAGATGAAAGAAATGACCTGCTCTGACGTTGTTAAAGAGGTTGCAAAAATGTAAGTTTCCATCCTGTTTTTCCAACTTGACAAAAATCCATCCTGGTGAGCTTCCTGTGGTTTCAGACTGAAGCTATTCCTTTTAAATTGGGTGCCAGGTTTCACTTACATTAGATGAGTGCTCGCATTTAGTATCTTCTGCTATTAATATATTTTTTTCTTTCCTTATGAGATGGGATATGCTACTTGGTCCTGAAAAACACAGAAGGATGTGACAAATATGGCTTTTGATCTCATCTGCTACTTCTATAGGTGCAAATTGTAGCAGCAATGGATTAAAAGTTAAATTGTCTGAATATAGTCACTGGTTTTAAAATATATAAACCAGGTGACAGATGGGGGAAGCTCCCTGGTGCCCTGATGTACAGAATGAGCTGTACACTTTGTTACACAGCTTGAACAGTGAACTGGTGCTTCAGATATTAAGTAGCAGTCCAGAAATGGAGCTGCAGTCTTTGCTCAAAAAAGACTCAAGTGCTTAGGAAAGAAGTGTATATATTACATTATTAAGATCAATACCACATGAAAAGACTAGGAATACTTAATTTGCTATTTACTTATGCAATTTAGGACAACACATGAGTGACAGAATCACCTGTATCCCACAAATGTTGTGTGAGGATAGTGTACTTACAGGAAAAAAAGGTACCATTCAGTAAGTCATGTACTCCTGAGGGGGATAAAAAAAAGATAGCAGATGAGAGAAGACTGCTAGGTAGAGACTGAATTGGTAAACTATCTTGAAAACACTCTGTGAATTAATCTGTCTTCAAATACAAGTAACCTTTCAGGTATCTACAATATTTCATGTTAATGTGTTCTGTGCTTGTCACAAATAAATAGTCTGCAGCTGCAAGACCAATCTCCAGCATTTTATAGCTATTGCTTAGAAGGTTACAAAGAAGGAATGAATTTGCTTCTAGCACTGGTGTTGCAGCATGTGAGTTTATTTTGGAGGTTGTGTCTGAGGCCGTCATGGCAGCAGCTCGAGGAAAGAATTTGTGGGATCTCAGTTCCTGAAGCCTAGCAAGGACCTCAGAGCAGTTCTGAAACGACACAAATAAGGCACTGATTTTCATATAATTAATGGAGAGACTTCTTTAATTCTGCTTCAGCTCAAGTATTAACAGCAGCTCTAGATACAGTTCTGTTTTCAGCTCAAATTCAGCTTGTTAGTACCATTTAGCAAGACAGCGAAGATTTTAATATTTTTTAACCCTAAAGTACTAGCAGGAGTGAAGAGTAATGATTTTGTTTCAGGGCTTGTAATGGTACACTTAGTTGCAAAAGGCTCATCAACAGCTGAACACCTAAGAAAGGCCCACAGATCATCCTGGGACAATGATCAGCAAGTGCAGTCCAGCAGTGACAGAAGGGTGGCAGAAGGACATAGGCATATAGTGGTGTTTGTCTGGACACCAATATTAACTTTGTTCTTTATATTTGTTTCACAATACTTTAATCAGACTTTACTTGTAAGTACTTATGTGGTGCTGAAGGTGTCCTTCCTTCCTCCACTGCCTCCAAGCTTTTTACGTTGGCTAGAAGTAGCTGGTGTCTTTCAACTTTTGACTTACTAACTCTAAAACAAAGCTCTCTAAAACAAAGTCAGGAATACAACCTTCTCAGCAAGTGAAGCCACAGGTGGCTCTAAGTTCTGCTGTTGTTCTGAGTGTATGTCACAGCTCAGGGGTGACACAGTTTGTTTGCATGTTCTGCCACTGAGGACTGAACACTATGATGCAGTGACACTGGTATTGCCATTATAGTGTAACATTTTTATCCCACAGACTAAGGAGTGATTTTTACGAGTGGGGACAGTACTGTGCACGCTGTAATACCACTCGGGCATTAAATTCTGATGACCATCCTGTTTGCCGTAAGCATGGGAGTCTGTGTGGAAATCTATGTACAGGCTTCTAATTACACACAAGATATTATGGTGTTGGGATTTATTCAACTTGAAATAAGGTTTACAGGCGAAATACAGGACACTCCTAACTATTGTAACCAGCAGAAGCAGGCAATGATGATGTAGCCTTCATTCTGAAGTACTGGAATGTTAATTTTTATTCTAACTAGAAAAACTTGGACTTCTCAACCTGCATCTTGGCTGTAATTACTTCCTGTATTGTTATATTAGCAATTAAGCCTGGAAAATTCACTGATATTTTTTTGTGTGCATGGGCAGGGGAGAACACATGGCGAGAGCTTCTCTTAACCATAGAGCAGTACTTCAACAGAAGAAATCTGTGAAATGAAGAAAGTTTAGTTTTTTTCTTAAGCTTGTTGATAATCTTTTCTAATATGTACTTTCTCTGTTCCTTCCAGAATCTACATAGTTCACGATGAAGTAAAGGATAAAGCTTTTGAGCTGGAACTCAGCTGGGTTGGAGAAAGTAATGCATTTCTCTAATTTCTATAAACACTTTAACTTTCTGTAACTCAAGTTAAACACTGCTACTTGAATTTACTCTGTATATCAAGGTCCTTGTGTAAATTCTACTTAAGATATACTCTTTATTGGCAGTAACCAACGGAAAACATGAAATTGTTCCCAAAGACATCAGGGAAGAAGCAGAAAAATATGCCAAGGTAAGGTCCAGCTTAAGTGTTGTCTCAGTTTTTCATTTGATAAACAAGTCTCGAGTAGAAGGAACTAACTGAAGGTTAGGTGCCTACTATTGTGAGGGCTGTAAAAGGTGTAGTTACAACACTCATCACTTCAGTGTTACCTGATGTTATTTTGAGGGGAGAAGTGAAGCTTTTAAGAGTATAATGCAGAGTTAGTTCTTGCTGTCAAAAGCAGTGTAATGCAGCAGGCTTGCACAGGTGGCCTGTTTCTTCTTCAGAAGTAAGTATTTTAACTCTTCAACAATGGTATGAGCAAGGAGGACAGGTGGTAAGTCCTGATGCCTAGAACAGTTTTTAAAGATAACTAGCTGGGGAACGTTAAGACTTCCAGCATTTAACAGTTGTGCATTTGCTTTAAAAGTAATGATGGTGTGCCCTGAAGATATGAACTAGCCTGCTGAATAAAAGGCTTTGGACAGGCTGAGAGGACTGTAAAACTACAGCAAAACTCATTTTGCTTATAAGCCAAATTATAAAAAAAAAAGTTTAATGGCTGGTGGTTTTGTTTGTTTTTTTTTAAACAGGAATCTTTGAAAGAGGAAGATGAATCAGACGATGACAATATGTAACACATTGTTACTTCAAGACAAGTTCAACTTTTCTTACCTTAGGACAGGTTTGTTTATAATGTATTAAGCATGGGATGCTATTATGTACTTGTTGGAAGAAACTGAGTGACCAACTTGCACTAATAAATTTTCCATTTTACTGTCTGTTAGCTTTTATTTCAGGCCAGGCATCATCGAGCAGCAACTGTACTCTGTATCAAACCAGATATTAAGAAGGAATGATATTACCAGGCTGGTGTTGCTGCTTCTTACTACAGCATTCTTACTTCAGCTAGGCACAGAAAAACAATCTGCTTAGAAATTTGACAAGCTGAGTTTAATATTAGAAACTACTACTTAGTTATTCTTTGATTAACCAGTATCACAATGTGCAGTTCATTGATAGCCACAGTCTTGGGACGCTCTTGGCGAAATGAGAGTGTACTTGACTGTAAACCAGCTGGGTACAGGTGAAGTTGGTGTGGAGGCTGCTTGGAGTTCTCAGCTCTGCACAAGCAGCAATAGTTCAGGAAAAGGAATTTTAATTTGAAGTATTAAGCTTAGGCTTAATAGTATGAGAAATAAAACTAATTTATAGTATGAGAAATGAAAAACTAATTCTACCTAGTGATTGTGTTAAGTTCTAAAGCTGTGGCCTTTATTAAGCAGTGTAGCTGGAATTAATGCTCGAAGAGCTAAACTGTTTTTAAATAGCTTGATTCAGGTTTAGTTTCTTAAATCACTTCTGGATCAGCTTTATCAATTGTTGACCTTCCTAGGAGTTGAAAGCAAGCTTTCCTGCTTTGTTTCCCCTCTTCCCAGGGGGAAAAAAAAAGTCTATTCTAGTCACCTCAAATTGTTCCATTCACCACCTTAAAACTCAGTCTTGACCATTAGAATTGTAACTGCATGTACATTTTTCATCTAAAATGCACGCTTTTCTTATGAACCAAGCTCTTCACCTTTAGTAGCACACACTAATGATCACCAGCCCTTAAAAGCTTTCCATTACAGATTTTTTTTTTTTTAATACAGCTCTCTTTTTTTTCCTTCTGAAAAAACACCAGGACTTCTAATGGGATTACAAAATACAGGTTCTACTTTTTTTCTGACAAGGGAAGGTCAATAGACATAAATGGGTCTGTCCTGGAACTTGGTGACTGTCTTATCTGGAGTCATACTACCTGAACTCTTGCCTCTCCAGCTGAGCAAAGCTTTCAGAGGCTGCTGGAGCTCTCCATCAGGCCTGCCTCAGCCAACATTAATCATGACCATGACAGAGGGCCTCCTTCTGTGTCTCCTCCTGAGGCAACACTATAGAAGTTATACTGAGTTGGCCTTTTGTTCTGTGCTGCATTTCTCCAAACTGCGCTTACTGCTGAGTCAGCTGTTTGATTCATTAGTCAGTGCAGTCAGGAAGCTCATCGGCACTCCAAGCATTAGCTGAGGGCTGATCTGTCTGTACGTGACAGCAGAGAGCCTACTTGAGAGTCTCTTCACTTTGTAAGCAACATTTTAGGTATAGACTACTAAATGTAAGTTAAAAGTCATCCTTGTGTGGTTATGCACATCCATCCCAGCCTTTCAGTGGCAGCTGAACAAGCGTAACACTCCCTTGAGGAACCCTGCTCTAATTTTGTTTGCTTGTTGTGGAAAGGCACACATGAAAGTCCAGCGAGAAGCAATTCTAAAGTCTGTGGACAGCAGCACACAAAGTCCTGCACAGCAGTCTGCCTGTCCTGACAACATTTAATGAAACAATGCCAAGATACCAAGGTGATTATTACTGTCAAGTTGTTTTCCAAATTATCAGAATACAGGCTTAACCTGTTCATGAAAATTTATCTATGGTAAGGAAAAAATAATTACTTCATTTTCCAGATGGGGAAAGAAAAAAAAAAGTGAGCATTAGAAGGTGGGGAAAAAAAATGTATTTTTTTTTGTTTGTGGGGGGTGGTGGTGTCAGGAAGGAAAATGCACAGTTAAGCTATTTTAATACTGAATTTTCCCTTAACTTTAGAAATAGAAAGCTAGGCTTCTATTTGATCTGAAACTAAGCTTGGCTACCTTTTAGCAATCAGGTTCAGGGAATATCAGGATAGATTTCTAGTCCAGAAGGTCCCCTTCTGCTGGACAGCTTTCCAGCCACTCTTCACCAAGCCTGTAAGCAAGTGCAGGTCTTGTTGAAGCTCATACAATTGATCTCAGCCCACTGATCCAGTCTAAGCGCCTCTGCAGAGCCTCCCTACCCTCAAGCAGATCAACACTTGTGAGTGAGCTCACTCCAAGAACAGCAAGTCCGGTAACACAAGGGACTAGGACAGCCCAGCTGTCTGACTCAATTCATAGCTGCTTGCAACACAGGCAAGTTTGACACGATAGCCCTAACAGCAGCAGTGTCTGAGGGTGACCTCCCAAGGCTCTCAGAACCAGCCTCTGGCAGTGGAAAAAAAAGCAGGCTTTCCTGCAGAAGTAGGGCTTAGTCCTCTGCCCTAAAATGAAAATTAGTTTTTAGAACTGGCTTGAAAATGGCCAATTATAACTTGAGTGTAACAGTGAAGTGTGAAAACACATTGCAAGGCTAACAAATGCACAGGGTAAAAATTTCTGAACTGGAGATTTGAGCAAGATTCTTAAAACAGTCTCATTTTGGGGATATCTGCCCAAAGCAGTGGGAAGTTTCAGTTCCAAAGATACCAGAAAAGCATAATTAGCCCATACCAAGCAGCACTTCTTGCTTCAGGCTCCTCAAGTAACCTACTTAGTCCAGACTCTGGCCATTTATGGGAATACATAATAGAGGAGAAACTCAAATACTGACTTGGAATGCGTGACTGCAGTTCTTGCCATACTGAAACACTTCAAGCTCAGAATTTTAATGGCACATTCTATTGCTTAAGACCTAAAGCACAGGCTTAAACAGAAAGGAAGACTGTATAGACCAACCACATCTCTTAGCTTAAAGTCATCCCTCCATCAAGGAGTATTTCACAAATACACAGCTCCAACAATGGCACTAGAGCAGGCTGTACAGCAGGATGCTTCCTCTCCCTTTAAGTCTCTGATACACGCTGACTGTTACTCAGCACCTGATGAATCACTGCTCTGGTATTTAACAGGACTGGATACGTCACATTCCCTGTTGTAATTATTTAGTCAGCATCAAGAGAGTTAAAAAGAGGACTATGGGGAACTGCAGGTGACAAAATTTTAAAAATAGGCTCCAATATCTGGTTTATTCACCTACATCTCCATGATGGCATCAGGACAGATTTTAGAATATCCAACTGAACTTGCAAAGTTCAAAAATCAAGTTTAGGCTATTGCATCAGGGTAATAATTTTCCCAATGTTCATACTACTTTTACATGGCCTAAAAATTACTGATTTGGGCAACACCTTCATGACAACAGCCTCGTACTGCTGATCAAATGATGGAAAGGAAGAGCTCATAGAAGTAACCCATATGTAAAATGTCCTGTGTGGCAGATAGCCCTAACGGTATTTCTGAAAGAAATACAACTGTTCTGTATTTAGTGCTGACTCTCAGAAAAGAAACATTCCCAACAGAATTTGTCTTGGGCAGATCTGAAGTATGCCAAGCATCAGATCATTTGTTACTTCCTCCTCATCACCAAAAATAGCTTGATGGCCTGAGGTTAAAAGCTCCACATGCTGGAAGTGTGACTGTCCATATGGACACAGTGCTGCTCAAGATGCTATCTGGCTCTACAGTCTAAGTCATCACCCTTATGGAAGGGGATTTGGAACAACTCCAGATGCTGTTTTGAAAGTCTCTTCCTTAAGATAGAACTGTCACCATAGAAGGGAACACAAAACAGTGAATTCAACAATGCATCTTAAGTATTTGTCAGCTGGAAGATAATCATGACCGTAACTTTTAAGTACACCATTTCAAAATTCTGAAGAAATAGTATGAGTTGTCATGACAATTTTGAGACTGTAATAGCATAAAAATGCAGTACAGAGACTGTTCTCTCCCCCTCATTTTCTTCCTTCAGTTACGTACGCCTTTAACTCAAAGCACTAGCTTTTCCTCCACCCACCAGTATTTTAAGTTACACACTGCAAGGAAGTTACTTTTACTTAAGAATTGAGAGCTATTTTGAGACACTAGCTGCTTGTAACTTTCCATCATAAACGCTCTTGCTACCAATGTCTTATTAAACAGAGTTGCAGAAAACAGGCAAGAGAAGAGGTAAGAATGTAGCCATGCTGTACAGTCCAGTAAATATATTCTCGTATTTGAGAACGTGGTATCTACAGCCAAGCTCAAACTGAGTCTCCTATTTCCAGACGGACTAAGCAACCGCCACGCAGTGTTCTCTCATCCTGCACATTGCTATTAAAGGACTCTGAAACAGTTGTTTAAAAATGGTTCTTACAAATTGCCGTGCCAACCAAAAATGGGCAACAAGAATGAAGGGCAGCAGCAGCAGCAGCATCACATAGTGTATAGTCCAAAAATGTGCATATAATCAGATACTGGAAAAATGGAAATCCCTGGGAAGTCTTCCCTAAAGACAGTACAAGAACTACCCACTGAAAATACCATTTTAGGTGACGTGGTAAGGCAAGCCAAGTGAGAGTTTTGGAAGAAATCGGGTACTTTATTGCTGTATATACAGTTAGATGTCATTTGGTATGTGTATTGTCTGTATATCCAAAATACCTTCATTAAGGTTCCAATTTCAGCAGATGAACAGTAGATGCAGTTACAGTAAATGCACCCAAAAGCTGATGATAGATTCCAAATGCACACACAAAATCCAAAACACCACTCAAGTGATGCTGAAGTTTTTGGAAGTGACATTTATCTTGTTTGGAGGGCTTTTAGAAAGGCAGGAAATCTGCTAGTTTCATTATTTTGAGGAAGGACAGAGACCTACTACACGAGACTACATTACAGGTGTCAAGAACAGCCTAGGAAGTGCCAGATGACTTCAACAGAATGCTTCCATAGAGCTCCAGTTCAAGGTGTTTCCACAGTACAGAGCACATCACTTGAGGCTAGTTTTCCCCAAATACTTTTCTATACACGAGGAATTAGAAACAAATCTGAAGTGCTGCCTTAGGAGGCAAAATCAAAATGTATCTTAATGTGTTTGTCAGTCAGTCGGTCAGTTTAACAAGCAGTTATTCGCCCCAGACAAATGCTTCTATGTTCACATCATTTTGTCCCTTGTTACACTGCTTGCAAGATCACTCCCACACAAGATCTTTCACTGATCCAGAATACTTAAACTTCCCAAAAAGACATGTATTTTGTTCTTTCAGAGTTGTGGATGTCACACAACACGGTGGCTCTGTTTACAGCTGTACTGGTGTAAGTACTGGGTTGACAGACCACACAGAAGCACTGCAGGGGAAAGCGTAACTTTGAAGGTACAAACCTGCAATTAACTCACAGCTTAAGTGTGCAGTAGATGGTGTTGGTTGGTCAGCTAACTCCCTGGTCACCTGGAAGTTGGCTACCTGTAATAATATCCTCCAAACACACAAATAAAAAGCATCTTTTGAAAAAGGCAGCGAAGCAGGAGAGAACTCAGAACTTAATTACCAATCAAACTGTACCAACAGCTGCTACTTACAGCTAAAAACACTTAAAAGACTGAGGGCATTCATATTTTTAGAAAAGAATCACTACTGACCAACTGCAGTCTTGTTAGCTGAAAAGTAAGTTAAGCCTAGGTGATTATAGTCACTTGGGCAGGAAAAGCCCCAGGAGAAAGGCCACGTCACCACGGCCTTCACACGCTCTTTTTTGCTGAGCAGCCATGCTTTGCAGAAGCAGCTCTTCTAGTGCTGCTGTGTTCTGGGATGCACGGTACTTGTGGCGCACACGCTGCTTTCCGGGGGCTGGTTCCAAGGAAAGACTCTGCATCTACAGTCCTGATTCACTTGGCTCACACTGCCCCAGCACCTCTGACAATCTGCTGTTTTAATTAACAGCTTATCAGTGCTGACAAGCTTAGAGTGTGATACCTGTGCTGGCAGGTGGACCATGTCCAAGGACTCACCACCAGTACTAGAACTCTATTTTTTATCTCTACAAGTATGGAAAGGTATTTCAGAAAAAAAAAAAACCACAAACCAAAACTGAGGAAGCCACTTACCAGTGTCTGAAAAATCTTGTGTCTATTGAGAGTATAGCTCTTAACAGCTTTTTTCCCCCTTCTACTTTTTCACAAGGCTACTTCTGCAGCAAGAAGACTTGCTGGGGCATGGGAAGCCTTCCAAGACATAAACTAGCAACAGGCAGCATAAGCAAGGAAGATCCTTAATTTCAGATTGGCCTTGACAGATCACTCGAAACTACTTCTGAAAAACAAAAATAACCTGAATCTACTAAAACAGGTATCAAGAAATTAATCCAACTGAAGTTGGTTCTCTTTGCCAAAGTGAAACAACATCCTATTTCAGCTCTCCCTGCTTAGCTAGGGATGGCATCAGGCACCTGCTGAGTGAACATTAACCCGCAGGCTGGTATCATAAAGGGCTGAAAGTGACCACACCAAGCTCCAAAGCAGACACCAGAAGTTAAATATTTAAGGAAAAAAATTCTTCTGTTTCAGGAGGTTAACATTTGGAAAATTGCAGTAAGGTTCAAATACAACATTCAACCTCACAGTTTTCATAGCAATGAAATACATAATTGCCACTTGAAAAAACACAGTTGTTGCATTTAAGTTTTACTCTGTCTGCTTGGTTTAGATCAGTGATTACTCAAGCAGTAGTATTTCTAAAACAAGATTTGACTCTGTTAAGAAGAATACAGACTACTTAGAGATTCAAGTGCAAGTTTAAATGTTTTCAACTTATTTCAGGAACACTGAAACCGTATTTGCTCTGTAGACTGGTGACTGACTATATTTACACAGAAAACCACTCCCCCAATCCTGCAGGAAAAACACCTCTCCTAGCCGTGAAAGATCAGAGCTTCCACAGATAAAACCTTTACATCAGTAATAATGCCTATAGCTCAGAAGCCAGGAAAAAACCCCAGAACTGCATACTGTAGAGATAATTCAGAAGCCAGTTAAAAAGAACCAAGAGTTTTAAAAAAAAGTTTGCAATCCTCAAGTGGCACATATCCCATCTGCAAACACGCACAGGATACGTTTCTAGTACTAAGTGGTGGTTTGTGCCTCTCACAAAACAGGTTATTCATAGTCTGAAACAGAAGGTTTGATTACTCACTAACGACAGGTAGAGCTCATCCTTCGCCTTCACTGCTGTCAGGGACACTGCTTTTTGAAAAACACGTGCAGATGCTCACCTCCAGCAGTCAGAAGTACCGTTACCACCCACAACTCAAGTCTCACTGGATTTCAAGCATCTACTTCAAGTTTTGAAAGACCAGTTGATCCCTTGACTGAAGATGATGAGAAGCGAGGTCCTTTGCCACATCTAAATTAAAGCTGCTGTTCAGAGCTTCAGCTTCCCTGCAGCACTTTGCACTGTTTGGCAACACTGCACGACTTCCCTCGTGTAGCTGTAATCGCCTTGCTGTTGTCACCAACGTGACCGACCTGCAGTCCTTACAAATCACACAAGAAATTAAGTGGATTTGTAATCAAATGCCATACTTTGCACCCCTTTGCTAGGCAATGGCACAGAAATTAAGCATCTACACTCAGATAATTTAACAGCACTTTGCAAGTTTTGTCACGACTGGCTTTAGAATCCAGACTTAAGTAAATCCTGGCAACGGGCGCCCTTCTCCCCTAGTTGCTAAATTAGCTAACATTTGATACAAATATGTTCACTATCATAATAAAAAAAATTACATACCAGAAAGAATAAAAATAGTATCTTACAACACAACTCTTACTCTGTCCAAACACAAGATTACCAAATCAGTCTTAAAAAAAGGAACATTTTACATTTGGAATTAAAAGACTGCACGATACGTGCCAAAACACCCCCGCACAGCTCATGGGCTGGGATGAAAGCAGCGATGACATCAGTTGAGTGCTAAAAAACTCTTCTCTCCCTGCGCTAGGCTGCTCATAACACGCATCACTGCTTTCTGCACACATCTTGTAACACGTGGGATTGTAGTTAAGATCTGCGGCCACAAAGCACAACAAAGTCTGGACATAGTTTATTCAGTAAAAATGGGACTACTTCTCCCTGGGGATCTCTGAAGCCACTAACAAGAGCTACTCTGACAAGCAGAGCACAGAACATCATTTCACTAGTGCTGCTGGAAAAAAGCAACTACAAAGTGAATATTACTGTTAGCTGTAGAGCTGAGAGGAAACCAAACTCAGATTCTCTTCACACAGATATTTACAACAGAGTACTCTATATAGTATTTCATGATTATTCATACCCAGAAGTGATGCTGCACTGCTGCAGAATATACCCATACCAGAGTGAAGAAACCACTACTGAACTTTAGGGGATATAATGCACTGATTCAGGCCTTCTAAGGGTTCGTAAACTTTCTGTCTTCTCCATCAGCAACACTCACAAGGAAACGAAAACCAGCATGCACAATTGTGCCTGAATAACTAAACATCCATTTTTCTGAACGTGGGGACAGGAATGTACCAGAGCTGAGGGCACTGTGGGTAAGCATTTAGCACTACCAGGTGGTTTAGGTTGTGGTTTTTTAACCCCCCCCCCCTTTTTTTTTTAATCTCTCACTCACAATAATAAACTTGAAGGAACTTCTTGCTGATAGTTACCAACAAAGCAGTTTTCTCCATGACTAGAGAAGTCTGACCTTTCATTTTTATAACCCAGCTATTACTGACTGAACTTTTCTGTTGTCAACTTCACATTCACTGGGATTTTTTTTCTCCTTTAGACCTGCACACTAAGTACTTCACAATTTCTTACCACGCTTATCTGAGCCTTTGGCAATCATTTAGATAATAAGGCTTTGTGGGAAGCATACCTCTGACCTTCATTTGTACAGAAACACAGCAGCAGTTCCACATAGACAGAGGTTCTGAACCACAAGGCAGATGCTTGCTCAACCACCACAGGAAAAATAGAAATACCAAGAGGAAGAGCATTTAAAAAAAAAAAAAAAAAAAAAGGAAACACTTGAGACAAAAATAAAAGAAGCTGAAAGTCTCTTGAACATCTGCAAAGCCTGACACAGAGTAGCATTGGATTTCATGACGTACAAAGAAGCTCAGTGCTTGAGCAACAATATTAGTAGTATTTCTAGAATATTTTGGCAGTGATTCTATGTGTATTGTGAGTTCTTTTATCTAAGGGTAAATGCATTACATCAAGAACAGTATGTGACCACTGAACAGAATTAAAACATCTTTCTTATCCCAGAAATCTCTCTTCTCATTATTTGGTCTCTCTTCTCAAGAAAGCCACGATATATTCAACGGGTTCATCTGGCTACTGACTGTGCTGTTCTAATAAAGAACATTGTAAGATACAGGCATTTCTACACTTGCCTTTTCCTACTGAGTGCCACATACATGGAAGACTTTGGGGAAAATTTCTGGTGTATTAGTTGCAGGATATAAAAAGACATTTAAATTACATTATTTTTTTTCTGAATTTCCTTACAGCCATCACATAAGCTCGAGAATTACATATGACCAATGTCATGCTTAGAGGGCCTTGATGCTTTTACGTTAACTGTTTTTAAACTAAGAAGCCTTTTGCTAATTTGCACAAGCCAAGACCAAAACGCTGCCCCAAGGGAATCTCCTGTACTCATCTGCAACACCTTCGGTACAAAAAAGTACAAATAACATACGTACTGCTGCTTTGAACTGTGATGCTTAAAATTTTGCTACTTTACAAGTCATCTACTTACAGTGAGATTAGATAATACAAGGACTTACTACAGTTGTCTCGTTCTAGAGCTTCTACAGTGTCAACTTTGTGAAGTTCAGAGTGGCTCTCAATAGAAAAGCCTGCTGCTCAGTTCTTCCACTAATGTCAACTGTTTCCCTACATGGGACCGCACCGGGGGATGGGGCACAGCTGCAAGGATCCAGGAGAGCCAAGCTGCCTTAAGTCTCAGCACCAGCTAACACTGACAAACGTCTGGGATGTAAAACTTCAGTATCACAACGTAACTCTCGAGTCCTGAAGTTCATGTTCCAAGTAAACATTACTTAAAATGAAAATTAAGCCCTTTCTCTGGCTTGCGAAAAGCACAGCTTTTTCATTCCATTATAGCAGACATCATCCCCAAGCCATGTGAGAATGTTTACACTCTTTGTGGGGCTGCCCAGCTCTGCATTCTTAGCTGCTTTAAATACCATAAAAGAACAAGTCACCTCTCCCGCTGACAGGCTATAAAGGAAGAGTCTTTTTGCTCGTAACAGCTAGATGGGTGATGTACCACGAGCTTCCTAAGCACGCTGGCTGTAACAGCTACATCCAGGTGGATGGTTTTTCTGCTAGAAATCAGAAACAAGACTGGTTAGTTTTGTCACAAATTATTATTTATTAAATTGTACTTATACTTAGTACAGACATAAAAATCGCATCTCAAAAACCACTCCAAATCCAAGTAATGACTTGGCCAGTACATTCCACGGAAAGACCATAAGTTCACATTCAAAGTGAGCTTGGAAACTTTCAAACTGCCTCAAACCTTTAAATAAAAAGATACTTGATGTATGAAAACCGTATATAGTCCAGATCCAAACACCACAACTCTAGAGCTACCCTTGCTCCATGTTAGAATTGGCTCCTGCAGCCAATTCTAAACATCCCATGTGTGCTTTGTGTTTACTAAACTTTCAGAGTTTATCTATACTTCACACTACTGCTCACTGAACTCCCTAGAGAGCCATCCCTTTGCTTGCTGCTTTCCAGAGCATCAGATTTAATAAAAAAACCTAAATAAAATAATAATAAAGCAAACAAAAAAAACAACAAAGAAACCCCCCACTTTCAAAACAGAACTTACATGGAAATTACACCTAAACAAACAATCCACTTCTGTCAAACTAGCACAATAGAGCTCTTGGTAATATCGACAAGTCCCTCCACTGTTGCTTTAGCTAAACCTAAGGCACAGTTTACAGCTAAGAGTGCTCAATACTCTGTGGAAAAACAGAGGGTCTGCATTACCATCAACCACAGAACAAGTTTTTATAGAAGTCAAAAAGTGAAACCAGTGTTAAAAACATGATTTTATTATAAACATCAGTGAGCAATTCCTAGTCAGTAGTGTCAAAGCAAGCCTCCAAGACCACATTCTTTCAGAGGAACTCGGACAGGTGCAGATATCCCACCTTACAAGGCTGCACCTTCAGAGAGCATCCATCACAGGTACAGAAGAACCGCAGAAGACTAAAACCCGACCCATACAGCCCAAAGAAGCACCCGGCCCGGCCAACACTAGTCTTCCCCCGTCCTGGCCGCGTCTTCCTGCTCAGAGATGACCTCAGCCGCCGGGCAGGGAGCCAGGCAGCCATCACACCCGCCAGCACCATGTGCTGAAGCGACCGGGAAACAAGAGACGGTCATGTCCCCCTCCCCCGCCTTCACCCCAAATGCGTCATGGGCAGCAGAGGATAATTAATGGCGACGGAGCAAGACCTGCCTCCGAGGGAAGCGCGGCCGCCCGTGTCGCGCCCACACCGGCTGCGGGCCGGCGGGAGGGGAAAGCGGCGCGGGCGGCACCTGCAGCCCCTACCTGCAGCCCCGGCGCTGTCTCTGCTTGGGGCGCTCGGCAGCGAACGCGCCGCGTCAGCACCGCCGCTCGATCGGGCGGGCTCCTCGGGAGAGCGGCGGGGGACGGCGGGTCCGCGCCTCTCCCCGGGCCGCCGGACGGTTCCGCTGCGCGCCCTCCCGCCGGACGGTTCCGCCGCACGCCACCAGAGGCGCCGCCGCCCCTCCGTGGCCGCCGCTTCACTTCCGGGTCCGACGGGGCCCGCTCCTGCGCCATCGCCGCCGAGCGGGGGAGAGCGAGACGCGGCCCGTGCTACCATCGCCGCCATCCAACGACGGCGGGGGGCTCGCAAGGGAGGAAAAAAAACCAATAAGCGAGGCGCGGCCTCTTCGGAGCGAGGAAGGAGGCTTTCCCCCGAGCCTGTCGCCTACCGCCCGCAGCTTCCCCGCCTCCCCCCGCGGGACAGGCGCTGACCACTCCCGCTCCCTTCCTCCTGCGGCCTAAAATGGGAAAGAGCCTCACACAAAATGGCGCCGGGGGGCTGACCGCGGCGCATGCGCCTTGCCTGCCCCGAGCCGCCGCCGCCGCAGGACGCCGTCCCCGCCCCCCCCACGCCCCCCTCCCTCCCTCTCCCCGCCCCGCCGCGTCTCCAAGAGAGGGCCCGGACCAATCACATCGCGTCGTTTCTCTTCCTGTCTTCCGGTAGTGGCCAATCACCGCTCTCAGAGCTACATCCGGATCCAGCTCTTACCAATCAACGGCGGGGGAGCGCTGACTTCACTTCAACCTTCACCAATCATCTAGCGTTTCGAAGAAGCACCAATCAAAAGTCTCCGTGGCGCTACCTGCGTCGCCGTCTGGCCAATGCCCACTGCAGGCCGCCCAGTGACCAATCGGGGAGCTGTCCGCGGCGCCCAATCCAGGCGGGGCAGAGCCCCCGGGGCGTCACGAGGGGGCCAATGGGAGTTCAGGCAGGACAGATTCTGCTCAACAGCTTGTTATTGGTCTCGTCGCTGGTGATTCGGTGCGAGTCCGGGCTGGAGGGGGTGGAGCGGGGCCGCGCTCAGCCGCCGCCGCTCGCGGGGCTGTCGTCGTCTCGGAGGGGGCCGCGGGGCTGTCGTCGTCTCGGAGGGGGCCGCGGCGCTGGGAGCGCGGCGTGGCCGGGCCGGGCAGCGCGGTGCTGCCCACTTCGCTACGAGTTTCCAGGTAGGAGGCAGCGAGAACGGCGGGCACCTCGGCAGCCGCAACTCCGCCGCCGTCCCGGGGGAGGGGGGCGCGGAGCAGCGCCGGGAGCTTCCCCCTTCCTCCTCCCGCCCACCCCCCGGCAACGCGCCCCTCCACCCCCGTAGTGGAGCGGGGACCCCCTGCGCTTCTCTCACGGTGGGGACGGGGACTCCCTTCCCCGCCAAACTCCGCCCCGTGCTCCCTCCGAGCGCCCCGGCCGCCTCCCCT